>WAAE01034242.1:0-18315 GCA_013400495.1 Nicator chloris | reverse complement strand
GATTAAAAAACAAAACAAAAAAAGAACCCTGTTCTTTCCAGCTGTGAGATCAGCACAACCAATTCACACATTTTTGACCTTCTAACATTTTTCAAGGAAAAATACAAGTAAATTCATATACACAGGGTTTCAGACCTGAACTTCCTCAAACTGGCCTTTGCTCTACAAATTATGAGCAGCAGCTCATTCCTCATCACCTACTTCCCACCATAAGGAAAGCAGAGTGGAATACAAAACAGTAAGAGATGTCTACAGCAGAATATAAAAGCAAATGTTCTATGTGTTGTTCTTCCACTCATTTATCAAAAAATTAGCTACCAAATTCTGTCTATAACACACATATGTCTAAGTACACAGATGATGAAGCCAACACAACACTTACAGACCAGATCTGTGATCCCGTCCTCCTGCCTCCCCTTGGCCTCCCTCCTGTCTTTGGGGTAACGTTCTAGGAACAACCACCCTGTACCCATAAAACACAACCGAATTTTATTTTATTTTTTCATGCATAAATGAATGCAGATGCTTGAACTGAAGAGAAGTTAGCTACAGGTAACTGCTATTAATTCCTCATATAGCAATAAAACTACTTTTCAGCCAAAGGAACAGAAGCAACCTGCCACTAGCAAGGGTATCCTAAATGTTACAGATTTCTTCATGCTGCCTATTAAACAGAGAAATCTAAGTAATCCTTTGGCAAAGAAAGGCTTCCAAGAATCTGACATGAATTAAGAAAGAAACTGTATAGTGACAACTGTTCTGTAGATATCTGATTAGGAAGCAAAACCATACATACGTGCAAGCCTGTAAATATTAAAAACATTTATAGCAACAAAGACTCAATTTTTCACTTCAGTCTACAGCAGAAATCCGCCTTACTTGACTAAAAACTGAGCACACAGGTTGTTTCCACTTCAGGATGAAAGTACACCCTGCAACACTAAGACTTAAACACTGTCTTTGGTTCTTCCTGTCCGGAGGGAGACCGTACTGCGCAGCTTCTACCTGCGCCAATCTCTGTGCAATGAGATGAGTCACTGACTTCTGTTGAGACTCTGACTTCAACTCATTTTACAATCCTTTTGGATTTTACAATCCTTTAGGAACTTGCAGCCAACCATTCCAAACAGCTCAGCTGGGAAAAGATTCATATTTTCTTTCCAGTCACCTTCATAATGTATGGGTTGCCAGACTAAGCAAAATTGTATGAAGTGAAGAAACAGCTTCTTACACTTCCTAACAATGTCCATCAACTCAACAATGCTCTTCTTTGCAGAAGAACCCGTGAATGATTCAGCACTGATGAACGGCCACAAGACCAGTCACGGTGCTCCAAGCAATGAAGAAACACCTTCTTTGAATCTCACATGAATCACACCTAACAATGAGCTGCCAAAACAGGCCTGCACATGGGATCGAGCTTATGACCTCAACAGCGTTTGCCAGAAACCTTCCTAGTGAAACCCTGCAAGTTTTGTAAATCCTATGAGATGACAAATTTTGCCCATGAGCTTGAGTCACAAATGAGAGGGGACACTCTGCATGCTTGCAGTGGACGGAGTTACATCTCCAGCTCCCCCATAAAACTCCCCTTCAGGAGTTGCTGGTTCCATATTAAAACCATCTGAGAGGCTCAGAAAATTAAAGGCCACACGAGTAAACTGATTTAACAGGACTGGAAGTTGAAAACATTTCTGCTACCCAAAAACCCTTTAGGGTGAAGTGAGTGAATTGGGGTAGGAAGTTGTGAACCATCGCTGCAGGTGTCACCAGCAGAGCCATCCGGCTGCCTCAGCACTATCCACAACCACCTACTTGAGCTGAATCAGCTCTGCTGCCATGACCTGGCACTTCCCAATCCATGACTGACACAGCACTAACTCCACCTATGCCGGCTGCTTTGAGTAATTCCAAAAACAGCCAAGGGATTTTGCCTGGGGAAATGAAATAGTGTCTCCTCCCATTAATTCACCTTCTTACAGAGTTAGTCTAGCAGATAACCTGATGGAAGCCTAGACCAAGCAGCTTTCCCACTTTTTTCACAACATGAACCCATATTCCAACTAGCAACAATTAGAAATGCCAGTACCTTATCCACGGAGAAAAACTTCTATTTCCAAAACTCAAAATAAGAGACGGAAAAACTCAGTTCTACATAACACATACCTATAAAAATACAGTTACATTGGCATAATGTAATTTATCTTCCTCTGAGCAGTTGATTAAAAATAGGGGTTTAGAAACACACACATCATTGTAGTGGGGTTTTAGCCCATTCTAATCTGCCTGTTGATATTTGCAGCTAAACAAGTGGTTCTAATCATCTTCTCATACACACCTACCATCCTATAAAGAAGTTTATGATTCAGAATTTTCACTGAAAGGCAGACAAATGTTTCTCCAAACCTTCAGAATATAACAAGAATTGGCATTATTTTCTGCAGGTGATGCAGTTTTAACTGCAAAATAGCATTTTCTTATAGCATTTCATGGGAGACTGAAAAAAGTTCACTCATGTAGTCATCAGACTTTAAGTAAGAGATATTGTAATTCAGGAGTCAAAACAGTCTGTAAGCCAATCCATATGGAGCACTTTTATTGAGCATAAATGGTTACTTCAAATTAAAAAGCACAAACTACTGAATGTGTATCACGAAAATGGATTGTTAAATATGATCTTACCTCTTCCCACACGTTAATTATGACTCAACAGAACTACACATAATAACAAAGGTATGCAAGGACTTACATATTTACAAGTATCAGAACATAATTACTACCTTGTCTAGGAATATGTATTCATCACAGACTGATGTTGGGTAATAGTGCAGAGCTACAAGTGCTCCTAGCCTTACTCACATATGGGAAAGGTAACCATAGAATATAAAAATATTAGAGGAATTTACTTAAAACTTCCTGCTAAATTCATATCTATTCTCATCCAAGTAAATATGATGTTTTACTAGTATATACAGATCTTATTAGAAAAAAAAAAGTGAAAATTCTTTTAAGAAATGTGCAAGTTCTCAAATTCTGGTAGCCCCCCTAATGTAAACTCTTAGTTACAAACTTACCCAAGTAAGTTATTGTGGGTTTTTCTTGTTTGTTTTAGGTTTGTTTTCTTTTTAATCTTTGTTTGGGTTTTTGTTTGTTTTTGGTAGTGTCAGGTGCTGGTTACATAGCTTTCTGGGAAGTAAGCTGACACATTGCACAGCAGTGGCTGCCAGCTAGATGGAAATCTTGGAGTGGTTTTTTTAGGCTCTCAGTGTGATACACATCTTTGCAAGGAAGCCTTTCACTTCATCTTCTTTCAAAACAAGACTGAGACACCGGGCATGCCTCACATGTGTCTTCAGAATTCCCTCATCGTGGTAACGTAATATTCCAGGTCACCAGGAAAGAAAACCTCCAGCAGGCACGAATGAGTGACCTGCAGCTAAATCCATCAGCAGCCACAGTCAGAGGCTCCACAGACAGATGTGAGCAACCACGTAACAAAAGTAACCTGCCTCATGGACAAACTGCTCCCCAGGAGTCCCATCCTCTTGATTCAGCTGTCAAATTATTTCATAAAATATAGTGCCTGAAATCCCTTACAATTTTCATTGTTATTTAATGCAGATTTAATTTTTCATTGTTGCAAAAGAGTGCAACACTTCCTAAATCAAACTTTATTTCACGTTTGACTTCCACAATTAGATTTCTCTGAAAGAAACACACATTATTCCAGACACATTTCCATCATGAATTATCAAAACCAAAGATTTCAGTGGTGACCACAGCATATAAATCAGAGAAGCCAACGGGAGTTGAATACTTACAGATGTATTTAATCACGCTTGTACAATGCCTTGCATATCACAGTCCTGACCTATCTAGATATTACAGCAATTTCCATGTTTACAGACAACTGCATGTACCTTAGCAAGGACAGTAGGCCTAGAAAACAACCCCTCTGAGGGATTGGCCAAGTTCTCAAACACTGTTTACCTGAGAAAGTACTCCCCAGTGCTAGCACAGTTGCTCAGTAATTTACACACTTCACATATCATTGCAAAGGACACCTAATTTATTTTTCTCTAAAATTTTCTGCAACACTATGGCACATGAGAAAGGCTGCAACAGCGAGAGAGAATATAGTCTGTGAAAAATGTTGTTGCAAACTATTTCCTAAAATTGCCATAGGGTAAGCAGGACCCAAGGTGTAAGGTGTTTCCTGACTGCTTTGACCATTTTCCTCTATTGCCAACAAGAAGGATTTTGCACATTATTTTTTATAAAAACATGTGATTTCTAGGAATCTCACCTCAGCACACTGAGCATAGTCCAAGCTTGATTCTGGACAACAGAATCTAGACAGCATGAAATTACAATGAAATTGCTAAGCCACATATGTTTATTTTCTGTAGCTTGGACTTCTCTTGCTTTTCTCTCCTTTCTTCCTTCAATGCACTCTGCTGTCCTTGCTAGAACACCATCAGCCCTGTCCCACCTATTAAGAAAAAGAAATTATGCAATTTTAAAACCTATTTCTCAACAGGGCATTTCTGCTTCCCAAATGGAAAAACGCTCCCCTAAGGTCATCTAGCACAAGCTGGTACCTACACTCCTTTACACAAACAGAAACCATCGATGACCACAATCATTTGGCATTAGCCACATGTTTACTGTTTGTCTTCAAAACACTAAGATTAGTTCACACTCCCTGTGAACTCTGTGCCAATCCACCTGCAGGGTCATAAGGAAATTTTCTTAATCACCTACATCTGAGGAGGGAGCCAGGTAGGACCCCAAAGTCCTGGGGCAAGGTGCAGGTGCACCCAGCACGTTTGAGCTCCATCACTTCTGCTTGCTGCACTTCCACCACTGTACCTACAAATGGGTCTTGACTAAACGTGGTTTTCCTTGTAGGTACTCTATGACTTTGCTGAGATACTTGTGCCTCTCAGCTATTCCCAGTCTAGGGAACAGAGGGCCACACACACACCTCCCCTGAATGTATATATCAAAAGGAAAATGGTGCCCTCCTATGAAACTAGGACTGATTTGTCAGTTTTTATCTCAGTCACTAATACGAACAGGTTCACTTAATTTGCTACATGCTGTCTTTTATGCACAACACCACAACAAAATAGGATGGGTGATATTACTTTCTTTTTCATATAGGTTTAGGTCTGCATGGCATACAACACCTTGGAGCTAGGACCAATTTTTTCCAGCTTTCTGAAAAGCATCAGACACATATTCATCAGTTATTTCTTTCAGCACCTATGTGCTCCAGAGATAAAATAATTTGATACTACAGTAAAATAAATCATCTCATAAAACAAGAAAGAAAAAAGGTACAGAGAAAGATATAAAGTTTAAGAACAGAGGCATATCATAGCCTTATTCTATGTATTTGTAAGATATGCAGTAGACTCCTACGACCAGTGCTTTCCACCATCATGGATTCTGAAGTACCATGTTTCCTGTACAAGTACACCTCCACAGCTGTGAACCTCAACATTCGGCCTCAGTGAGTCAACAATTAAAAGTTAGACACTTGTCCTAAATTCTTAAGTAGTTTTGAAAAATAGAAAACACCACATGAGAATATATAACCCTAGTGTAGCATTAACTAGGAGAATGAAAAAAATAACAAATTCATATTCAAATCATGGAGAATTTCAGGCTAAAGTAATAATCTTACCAGTACCAGAGGGCAAGACCAAAAGCAACAGAGAAACAATACTGAAAATTATAACTGTTTTTACTTGAAGACTTTCAGTTTCTGAGATTTAGGTACTCTGAAAACAGACAAGACCTAGCACCTCTTTTCAGATAAAAATTTAAAAATGCCAAGAGAATAAAACCAGGATATGTTTGATAACTCACTTTTTTTTCCCTGTTCTCTGCTTAGAAAAACCAGTCCTCTCCAAATGTTGAGTGGTATATTCTCCCTTTCAAAGTGAGGTAGGTTACCTAAGCTTCCCAGAGAACACAGGCACTTTGATGATCAGTATTTCATTAACACTTTGTAGAGACTGATGACGAAGTGCACACCTGCAGTTCTAAACACACATGAATTAAAGGCACTGTATGCCTGCTCTTCTCATATTCAACAGACTGACAGATGGGACAAGGAGATGATTCACCCCCTTCAGACAGCATTAACTGTGCTGTGAGATAACACTGAATCACTATATCCGTCTCAATTAAAAAAAAAACAAACTATCCTTCTCCCCAGTCTCGATCTCTCTCTCTCTCTTCTGACTTCATATGTTATCTATACTGCAAACATATCAACCAACAGATGGATTTCCTGCAGATTCTGCTCTGTAACATTTGGCATAAATACTGGGATTGCGAAAGGGTCTGACTTTCACCATACTCCGAGTCAAGACACTTTGGTCCAATCTACTTCTCTACAGTCACGTCCCTCCCTTCCGTCCCATAAACACACGCCAAAGAGGCACAAAAACCAGTGTTGCTTCTCTGCCATGGAAAAAATGCATCCTTAACTCTATGCTTTTATTTCTCTCTTCTTGTGCATTGTGTTTCTCACTTCTTTTTGCCTTCTTTTGCCTGGCTTTATTGTCTGAGTGCTCATATATGAAATCATGCTCCTAAAGTACTTTTTAAAGTAATTTGATGAAGACTCAATCCTCAGTATTTTAGTTTGTAAGCACGCTGAAGACATGCAAGAATGTTCAAAGGTCACATGGCAGTCTCTTAAAATTTATTATCCAGAGTCCATTACCACAAGACAGTTCTCCAGTCAGAAATGGTTTGCTATGCAAGTTGCAAGTGACACCTTGTGAAGTTTAAGCAAAGGTTTATAAACTCCTCTTCTCAGAAATCAGTAAATAAATTTAAGAACAAAGTAACTCAGAAAGCTGTAGAAAAGCAATTTTTCTGGGCTCATAAATGATTATCTGGAGACACAGGTACTATGACCCTAGTTCAGGATTTTCTCTGATGATGACACACTGATCTGCTTTCCTTTCTGAGGAGAGAAAGCAAAATTAGTTTTTTGCTAAGGATAATTGCATAGCTGTGAAATAAATAAATCAATTTA
Source organism: Nicator chloris (assembly GCA_013400495.1). Classification (NCBI taxonomy): domain Eukaryota; kingdom Metazoa; phylum Chordata; class Aves; order Passeriformes; family Pycnonotidae; genus Nicator; species Nicator chloris. The sequence goes on along the minus strand of WAAE01034242.1, from coordinate 11,255 downwards.
TCTTCTTTTCAAATGGAATTTTAACCCAGATGTTTTGGCTTGAATTGTTTAAATCAGAGGCTGAGCAGGTTACAGTCACTAAGCTGTGAGTTGTTGCATTTGGAATTTTAAATAATTAATGAGTAACAGCAGCTGAAATCTGCATGAGAAACATCATCTTGACATAATTATTGTACTTGTGTGCTTCTTTAAATATGCTTTCAAGAACTCATGGCTTGTACTTGAACATTGTCTCATTTTATCTAAATCTTAAATGTCATGTGCTAATGTTGTTTTCCCAATCTTTATCAGGGGAATATTCAAAGCCAATATAGAAACAGTCATTACTGAGTAACTACTGAAGAGAACAATGACAGACACAGAGGAAAAATTCCATTTGAACATGAGAATATTCTAAATGTACACAAGACCATTATCTCCCCTTCTCTCATTAAAAAGAAAACCAGATTGTTTATTCCACGTTAAAAGGAAGAGAAAAGCATGTGACAGGCCATACATTCGTTTTTTCAGCATGGTTTTTCAAATGCAGTTCACCATTTATCAGTGTACAAAAGAAAAAGATAACAAAATCTGGCACCATATCAAAATAATGGAGTGAGAAAGTACGTGTTCAATAAGGAGACTAGCAGTGTATTCCCTTTCAATCATGATTACCAAAATATCTCTCAAATCCACTATATGATTAAAAGTAAGCTTGTATATAATGTTTCCAGCACCCATCACAAGAGTATATTGTTCTTGAATAAGCTGCACTTGTAAACTATTTTATTGTTAACTAAATATATATTTTTTAAAGAAAATGTTGCAAATGCCATCGTCTGTGACAGGGTCCACAGCCTCTAGCCAAGAGGGGTTTTCCAGACACTACGCAAAGATAGCGAGGAAGTTCCTTCCCTAAAGGTCTTGCAACATGAGTAGACAAAACACATGACCAGAAGGTAAACCTTTCTCCCATATTACAGATATAGAGCAAAGGCGGAGATAAGGTAAGGACAAGAGATAAAAAAACTTACAGCCCACTTGGGAACCTTTGGCAGACAGTAGAAAATTAAATCCAGAGTTGTAATTCTGAAAACCCATTCTCAGCTACTCCATAATGCCAAGGTTTGTAATCACAACACACACCTTCTTTCTTATTTTACAAGTGCTTCATGGTTTTAAGTTCTGCCATCAGTCATACAAAATAACACTCCAGCTACGATGACACAGCCAAGCAGCTTCACATGATTTTACACCAGAACCCCAATGTACAGAATATACAATGAGGTTATTTCTCTGACATCCTAGGTCTTCATTCAGCCAGCTTTGTCTCAAACACAGAAAATGTGAACTATCAGGCTCAAGATTATCACAAGACAGCGGAAAACACTGCAACAATCCACTGCCCACGTTTTTTTTTCTAAGCAGCTATAGCAGAAGGTCACCCATACCATGAGATAATAAGCTTGTGATTAGCACACTCACACAGGATGTGGGAAACCAGGGATCGTTTTAGACGATACTGAAGGGAAAGATCAGTCTGGCTTGATCACAGGATAACTGTGAGTCACCAGTGTGATCTGGCAAGGGGAAAATAGATTAAAAAAAAGACAGACAAACAGACCTACATTGTCTCATGAGGGAATATTTCCAGCTAAGACAGGGAAGAATTAAAGTCATCACACAAGCCACTAGCATAACATTAGCTGAATACAAGGTAGAATTCTGGTCAGCCGTACCTAACAACGTGAATTTTTCACTAGAACAGATGCAAAGATGAGGGGAGTAATAGGAACCTATTAGACAGAGATAAGACTAAAACCTCATGACATGTCAAGTCTAAGTAAAGCAAAGCTCAATGAGTGTTGGAGGAGGAGAAAATACACACTGCCCACATATAAGTCTAAAGTGAAAGTCAGAATATTTCTAAACATCAGGAGAGCAGGGCTCTGGGAGAACCAGACGAGAGTAGAAAGCCCAGCTGTGTTGAAAACAGAAAGCAAGAGACTGACCACTGTATTTCAGGGACTGCATGAATGCTGTGGTTCTTACCACAGCAGGACAGCACCAAATGACACAGGCCACTCCTTTGGCCTGGGAATATTTCAATCCATATTTCTGAACAGTGTACCTGGAGCACTGGGGTGGGAAGCAGGGGAGGGGTAGAAAGGGCCTGCCTTTTTCTGAATCTGTTCATACACTGACAACTGACTGTAAAAAAGGATAAAATAATCAAAGCCCCAAATAAAACAAAACCCCCAAACCAGCAATACTCTGGAAAGGGGGAACAGAAATGAAATAGGATAGCTTTTAGCCAGCTGGATCTCACTGGCAATGAGGATACTAGACAAACAGACTTTATTCCCCACACTGAGATCATCCACTTTATCCTGTAAGGGATAAGTGTAAGTACAGGAGAGCTGTAACTCTCTCTGCACCAAGACAAACATTTCCTGAAGAAAAGGAGCATGACTCCTGCTCAACATCCTCTACCTTAACAGCCTGCTCCTTGGCAGCAGCAAATACAGGTCTGAACCCCTTGGGAAAGAGCTGGAGCTGATCTCCATCCCAACCATAGCACAGCAGGGTTTTGGCTAACCAGCTCTCCTGCAAGTTTGTGAGCAGTGGCCCTCATGAAACAGTTGTGAGACACACACAAAGCCCACCTCTGCCCCTGCAGCTCCAGGAAGCAGAACAGCAGTGAAACACACTTTGTTTGGATGGATACTGACTTTCAGGAGCCCTTGCTCATTGGCTACACACTAGATAGATAAGGGCCTTCATACAAGGCTCTTCAAGTCTCTTTCACTCCCATTTGCCAAACCATTTACAAACTGACTGCTCTTTTCATAACATTCCCCTAAGACTATATTCCAAAACAGTACTTAAAATCCCCTCCTCAAACACTCTGCAGTAAGCACTCCCCCATGGAAATGCAATAATGAGTAATATTTCCACAGCCTGTGACTGAAACCTTGTATCACATATGCATAGAACAAACTATATAACAAACTCTTCCAGCAATTTGTTTCTGCATCTCGTTATTGACTCAACTCATAAAAGTGCTTCTCATTCCACTCCTTAAGAGAGTTAAAACCTTTCAGAAAAGAGATACTTGGCTGTTGGTTTGGCTGAATTCTTTACTTCTTATCTCAAACAGTATCTCTAGCCAATCTACTACCATCCAACTCTTAATTCACCTATAGCACTTTCAAACAATAACTATTCATGGCATAAATGCAGTCATTAATACAAGTTACCATACCTGAAAAAACTTGTCACGTAACATTCACATGAGTTAGCTATGAGGGAAAGCAATTAACATAGCACTGTACTTAAACCAGCTTGTACTGAATTGCAAGCAATTAACTTATACCAATAGGTTTTAGCTGATTTATAATACATTTTAAAGTAGAAATTCAGCTATTTAAGTTAACAGTTATGATAAGTTTGAGATGTTACAGCTAGAGTCTTTAGCTCCCAAATGAATAATCCCTTCTTTATTTCAACGCTGCCCCACTGTGGTCCCTAATATTCAGTCTGTAGCATTTTAAGACCTTAAAATAATTCTGAATGACCAAACCTGCCTTTACTAAGCTAATGCTACTGTTTTCACCACTACCTTCTTTTGGTTCATTCAGTGACACTAATGCATTACTGTTTATAGGTAAGTACCTATTAGTAAATCCATTCCCCATTTGGTATTTGAGCATCTGCCAAAATTAATGCCAATTTCCGAAACAAAAATACAGCAATGCTAGGGACAAAAAAAAAAAAGTTTTCCCTATTCACTGTCTTGAACCACACAATATTCACTCAGAAAAAAACACAGCTCCACCCCCCAAACCACAGGCTTCATAGCAAGGATGTTGAAAAACACAAGCTTAAAGCACTCCAGACTCTGTATGTTTGAAGCTAAGCAAGTGGAAAGCAATTATCACCAGAACTGTTTTGGGGTTTTTTAACATAGTTGCAGGTAAACATTTCATCAGTTTGGATACATCAGAGTGTACTGTTTTCACTCTTATATTCAATTACTCATGCACAGAAGTTTCCCTTATCTTGCCAATTGCATAATATAAACAGCCAGTCCTAAAGCATTTAAAATGTCACCAGATATTGGTGGTCAGCTAAAATGGAGGAGGATTGCAGACCATACCACAAGTGCTCTCTCTAATCTCACAAGGGGAAAAGGTGTAAGCAGATGATAGAATCAGATGCACAGTGATGCCAGGTCCAGTGGGACTGGAACATGCACAAGCTGATGAAGAAGAGGTGTCACAACATGGCAGAAACAAAGGCACCTAATGATTTTGTACCGATTACTATTTTGGTCATTTCATGTCATAACACTCTGGCAATACAATTATCTTGCCCTTCACTTGCTTACCATCTGCCCATTGAAAATTGTCCATAATCAAACAAAATCCAGAATAAATAATTTCTCACAAAAGAGTTTTTTTCATGCTTTGTCCCCACAACCCGCCTGATCTTACACTGTAAATAAAGAATTTTCAAGCAGAAGGAATCTTCTCTCTTGGCCAGAAACTCACTACATATATGTCCCACCACAATGGTACTCAGCATTCTCTTCAGTCTGAACTATAATTTCTTGCCTCTCAACAAAATGCAAATAATAATAACTTCAAATGTTTCTAAATTGCAACGATCTTTAAATTGAGAAAACTTAAAATGCTTAAGAAGTTATATGACAGGCAACTTATTTAACTGACACTACAGGAGTTTTTATACAAACAAAATAACCTGGAACTGAGTCAAGATATTCTAAGTCAACGTCTCCCTCAATCAATTTAAAAAAAAGCACTAAATTACTCAATACCACAAAAAGACATATACAGAATAACTTTTTTATGTTTATTATCTATTTAAAATCAGTGTGCCAACAAACCTTAATGTCTTAAAATCTTGGTTTCATTTGATCTTATTTAGGTGGTCTTTTCTTATACAAGAAAGCCCATTGAAGATTGTTGTATTTGTTTGTATCAGGAAGACACTGCAAAACCAGTTTTTATGCTTGTATGTGCCAGTATTATTGCTGTAATGCATGAATGATTATGAAATTACTTAACTGCCTTCTTTTCAAAGCCCTGGTTATTCCTCTGAGGTCAAAGTACAGAGCTAGCTGATTGTGAAATACATTTAATCATTTGTCCATTTCCAAATGTAATATTCTACAAAAGCTGTATTTGCAAGTTAATATTTTATTTGCAAAAATAAAATATTTACTAAACTGAACATGAGGAAAATGTGATTTTACACTTCATAAGTAAAGCATAAAACCAACTTCCTAAAATATGAGAGACAAGCATTACAGATAAAATTTAGAACTTGGATATCTAAAATTTACTATAGAAATATGATTTACTATTTATCATTTTGCATTTGACTTTTCCCCCTACGTGCATTTTTCAGTCTCAGTTTAGGAAATGCCAGTATGATGTTGGAATACATGCAAGATTGAGTTAAAATTCTGACAGTGATTTGCCAACTATTATGATCTTTTTCCTAAAGTATTAAAAATCTTACTGCAATTAAACACTATTGGAAGCATTAAAATAATGAATTAATTATATCTGCCATTCAAAACATTTTATGAATACTGTATTTCTGATTAATTCACTGCTGATTAGATGGTTACTAGAACATTTCTAAATTGTAGAATGCAACTCTTGCAATCAGTGCAGTTACTGCTCCTGTAGAAATGTTTTATTAAATATATTTGTAACCTTACTCTGAAGGGGCTTTTCAGGTCCTAATAAATAATGCAGCTAATAAAAATGAATATCTAAATGAATAGTTCCATACAGGACAAAACTAAGGACAACTATCATCACGTGACAAAATTATTTTGATACCTGATGAACTATGTAGAGTAATAACTGTTCATCAGTGACAGAAGTCAAAAGATCATTTTCCAATTAGGCATCTGAACCAGTAAGGCAAGTAGTGCTGATGATAAGAGCTCAGAAACACTGAATTCCCCAGTAAGTAATTGTGAACTCACTATTCAGCATCATACAATCAGGTTAAATTTCTTTGCTTCTTGCTATGTGCAAACTAAGCACGTCTCAGTTTTACTGTGGATCTGACTGCATTTGACAGGTGCTGGTGTTTTCTACAGAGCACCTAAAATTATGAGCAATAGGGAATATCAAAATCGTGATTAGCAGAAGAAAGGCCACGACATAATTAGAGAAGTTGTAAAAGCAGATTAACAGTAGCAACAAAACAAAACAAAAGCAAATGTCTACCAAAAAAAGAAGCTTAAAATGCATATCAGGAGGCAAACACAGATTTTTTCACACACCCTGACACCTGCATGTGCATTACTTTTACTGTCAAGCTAATGGCAAGATAATGGCACTACATCAATACAAAAGAGAACCCAGGGCAAACCCCACTGGCTTTAAGCAGATCACCAATAAAATCATTTACATGCATTAGATCAAGCCAAAATAATTATTAAACTTACTGTCACTTTTGTCGTCGTCACCTTCTTATCTTGTAAATTCCTCACACACACACACACACACAGAGGGAGCAAGAATCACTGTAGAAGCGACATCCTGTTCCTAACAAACTTGTTACCCCAGGTCACATGAATTCCCAGCTTATTCATCACCACATTCCCAAAGATGCAGGTGCTCCATCCTGTGACCAGCATGCACTCATCACCTACAGATGGACAGCAACTGGGCATCCAGAAAAGAAGAGCAGGAGAGGGATTATGCACAGGTTAGCAGTTACCAAGTCTCAGGGATCACGAGGAAAGAAAACATCACAGTCCAGCCTACTTTTATTGTTTGTTAATCTAGTTCCACAGTATGTTCAGATATATGCCTGCCTGGATGTCATTTCTGGGCATGTTAAGGAAAAGATGATCATTGGAAATCACCAGGATGCATTTACAAAGGTTAAATCATGCCTCAGCAGTATGATTGCCTTCTGTCATAAAATGACAGGATTTGTGGATGAGAGATCATCGGTGTCATCCACCTTGATTTTAGGAGTACTCAAAAATCTCTCCTGCAGGTCTTTGCACCTAACCTGATCCAAGTTACAGCATAGATGGCTACACCACTAGTTGATAAAAAAGCCCAAACATCTCCATCATTAGACTCAAACAGCAGCTCTAAATGGTTCACAATCTGCCCACGGTTACAAAGTGAATAGGTTAGGGACCCAATCCTGTTTAATTTCTTTTACAGTGACCTGGCAGAGCACACAGTAAATCTGCAAACACTACATTTACATGAGTAGAAGACACACTGGAGGGCAGGGCTGCCATCCAGAATAACTTAGATATGGCCAACAAAAATGTCATGAGAGCATAGCCTGAAGACCAACTTACTGGGGAGCAGCTCCCCCGAAAACAGGCTGGAGGCCCTGGCAAGACATGAATCAGCCTCCACCTGGCAGCAAGGAGAGCTAACAGCCTCCCAGGCTTTGGAAACTGCAGCACAGCCAGCGGGCTGAGGGAAGCAATTGTTCTGCTTCATGCACAATCCACTTCTCCGGTATCTGCACTACCAGGTCTATTCCGGATCCACATTCTGAAATGTCAACAGGAGCAAGTTGAGTGGAAGGCCACAAAGAGAGCTGTCAGCTGGAACGCATGCCCTGTGAGCAGAGGCTGAAGACACTGGGATTGTTCAGCCTGGAGAAAGCTTTGGAGCACCTAGTATCAAATTTTCAATACCTAAAAGCAAATTATAATAACAATGAGGCCGGGCTTTTCACCAAGGTGCACGGGGGCAGAACAACATCAACTGTGATCTGGGAAGCTGTAAATATGTATTAGGTAAGGGGAAAAGAAACACAGTCCCTGATGGCATAATATAAACTCTTAAGAATTCTGAGCATGATGCTACTCAGTGCTTTACCAAGTAACTCCATTAAGACAAGGAGCATACTTTTGTTGTTGCTGTTTGTGGCCTCGCTAAGTCCTAATGGACAAAATATTACTCACAGGGGTGAAACATGCAAGCCATTTATAATAAAAGGCCAATTATGTTGCAAAGTAGTTTTCATTACTTCTTTCTCACTCTATCCAGGGGCACAAAAAATTATTACTTGTGGCTGTAATTTCAGACTTCAGTTGGAACCAAATACCTTCCTACAGCACTTTCATTAATAAAGAAGGTTGTGGCATTCAGGAGTCAGAATTAAGAGGGGAAAAAAAAAAACCAAGCCAAAAAACCCCCAAACACCACAACCAAACCCCACACAAACTATTTTACCACTGGAGGAGGAGGAGAAGAATGGAGTATTCCACAACCCACTCTTAATCGTAAGCCAAAATTTAAGATTAGCTTTTCAACACCAACAGCCCTGCACTCAGTTGAAAAGCACCTACTACAATTTCCATTAAAGCAACAATTTTTCCATGTAAGCCTATTATGGGTTATTTCCCATTTGACAAGAGTATCTTTCTGAAGAACAAAACCAAAGCCAAATTACTGCCTATCTTGCAGGTGAACAGGGCTGACTCAGACTATGCTGATGAAAGCTGTGCAGAAACTTATGTGCATCCCTTCTCCAGGAACAAGTCAGGGCAAAGTAAAAGTACAGATAAAAGATAACACAAAACATAAGTCAGGGAGTTCTATTTGTAGAAGCTCTGCTCTTCAGTGAGAAGGCCCTCAGTAACTTCCAGCATTTGAGGTAAGAATCCAATAGTAAAAGACTCAACAAGACCCAAAGCACAGGATAATTACAATTGTTCTCCTTTAAGTCAGTCCCAATTATTTGAGCATGTATATTAAGTTAAGAAACAGCTATGAAAAAAAAAATCCATCTTCTTTCTATTTTCAGAAATATAGAAGAATTAACACCAAGGCTGACTTAAGAAATGCAGAAAGGTTCCACTCATATCACCAATTTTGTTAATATATGAAGCACAACAGGCAACCACTTTCAAAACAGTTTGCCACTGTTCTTTAGTCATCCTTCTAGGCATTGTGTTTTTTTTCTTTTAAGCTAAGCAATGTAGAGATGAAAATGCCTGGAATCAAATTGCTGACTATTTTTCAGTGACTATTTCACTGAAGAGACAAATTGAAATGGAATCACTGTGTAACTTGACAGTAGATTTTAGTAATTCATGGGATTATGAATTTTATGATTATGATTTTACTCCAATTTTAGCTCTCTAGAATAGTGTGAGCTACAAAACATTACAAGTGCAACACAGTAGGGGTCCGAAAGTTTCCTATTATAGCGATTATATCATTCTTTATGGATAAATCTCCAAGGCACACATCAATCCCCAAAGTTACTGTTCTGTGTTATTTCATCAGTATTTTATCTCATACCACAGAACTACTGGAAACATAGGCCAGTTATTTTCCTTCATTTGGTTTTAGACTTTGCTGTCATAATTTTCAGTATAACAGGTCCTTTCTGCACACAAACTTGTACAGCTGTCCTCCACAAAAAGAAAAAAAACAACACCCCCCAAAAAAAACCCCAAACCACCCAGAGTATGCACAAATCAGCCATCATTTCTTCTGTACCTTCTGAACGCCCTAAGGGACAAGTATAGTATTTTATTTTAATCACTGTAAATTCTGTCAGATAATATTCCAACACTACTTTTCATCCAGAGAACTAAAAAGATCTGACAAGAGAGTTTAACTAAGGACTCATGTTGTTAGAATTAGAAGAGAAGAGCAATGCTGACATCCAGGATACGACAATGTTGGAGAAGGATAACTGAAAAGCATTACAATACATTAGACAACATCACAAAGCAATGTTTTGCTATTCTGTGAAGTATTGTGGATGATATGGAACTGCCACCCCCAGAAGCTGATAAATCTTTTCTGAGATGAACTGAGAGTCTAGGTAATTGAAGAATTTGTCACAAACTGCAGGCATACTTCCTGGAAGTGGGTATTGTAGGAAGCCAATAGAAGCTCTAAATATATACATATATTATTACATATATTAGTCAGGAGAAAATGGCAATAAGGTAGGGGATATGTTGATGAGATACAGGAGTAGGTACAGATTTGAAGGGCAGAGGACAGTAACAGCTGCCACTGGGATCTGCAGAATTACTGCACTTAAAAAAAAAAAAAAAAAAAAAAAGTCTTGGCTTTATCTTCAATGCACTAACCCAGCCTGAGGAATGAGAGGTTTGGTCAGCTCTGCAGACAAGGTGAAAGGGACACAAAGTGATACTGTTAGGCTGGTGAGGAAGAAGATCTGAGGAAACAGCCAAGACCACCTCCACCACTTAATCCAACCAACCAGCATTACCAGCCTGAAGCTACCTTACCTGACTTCAGTTTATCCATCTGAACTTTATCGAGGAACTCTAGGGAAGTCAATGATAGACAAAAATTGCAGGACAACTGTCCTTAGGGCTCCAAGACTATTGCTCTACTGGAAACTATGATTTCACTATGGCAGTTTGAGCACCTTAAATCCAAAGATGAACAAACCTCATGAGTGGCCTTTGACCACCATACGGTCCTTCAGCCAGATCATGCCCAGAACAGATGAAGCAGCTGTACATTGTCCCTCAGAAGACCCTTGAATAACCAGAATACAACTGCCTTCTAATCTGGAAACTATCACAGCCCAATTTATAACTGATAAGAAGCACAAACCCAAAAATCTGCCAGGGCACACAACAACACAACAGTTGTATTTCAGGACTTTTCCAATCTTCAGAGAAAAAAATATATGCCATTGAGATGACAAGTGCTGTTATTGCACTGTAAGAGTCCTTGTTCTAACATATTCTATTACATATAACCATTATTCTTCATGGTCTTTCATGTATTCACAAGACAAGTCAGAAAAACTGGTTCAAAAATGCAGCCAGAATGGTTTTATACGTGTCTGGTAGTACTGATCTCTCACACTGACAAGCCTCTTTTATATGTATCTGAATTCCAAGGATGGCTATGAATTGTCCAACTGCATCATTTTACCTGCATTTTCTGATTCCAAGTAAGAAGTAAGCTAAGAACAAACAGATTTTCACGTGTGATCCAGTGATTTCAACTCTTTAGCAGAAGCCAAAGATAATGCACCGGGTAAACATATTAAAAATGCTACGCTACATGCCTGAATTACTTTTAGAAATATAACTTGGTTTGTATTTCATGTTCCTTTCCCTCTCACTTTCCACTCGTAATAGTTAGACCCATTGTTAACTTCAGCAACCTGGAAAGACCTGAATATAAACATTTCCAAATGTTTAAACTTTCCCAAGTGTTTAAAAAAAATAAATTTTTTTATTT
>WAAE01034231.1:0-16072 GCA_013400495.1 Nicator chloris | reverse complement strand
ACACAGAATTCTTAATATTTCTCTAGATTATGCAGATTTTTAATTCTTTGATAATCCAAGTACTGAAAACAGTATATCACCTTTACCATACTCATGCTAAAATGTTTACGTATCACTAACTGTCTACCAATATCTGGGGCATACCTGAAAAATAAATCTACCTGTGATTTTTTTTCTGTCTTTCTGTGTAAATGTATACAACTTTATATTTTATTATGCATGAAACTAAAAGCTCATGAAGCTCTGTTTGTTTTTTTTTTTCTCAATATTACAGGCCTAGAATTACCAAAGTTCACTTCAAGGAAACACAGTTTGAACTTCGAGTCCTGGGAAAAGATGTAAGTTTTTTTTAGGCCTGAAAAGATGGAAAAAATAATTTTGAGTCTAATGAAGATGGAAATCTAATGTCTCTTTCAAAGTCTAGTTGGTTTTATTGAAATTTACTGTATGAAACAAAATGTAGGTGAAGGGAACCTCACAAAGCTGTCAGACACAAAACAGGCAGCCGTATTATATAGCTTGAAATGCATTTTCAGAGTTTAACATCACTTTGCTCTTAGACCATTTGAGAGAAAAGAATGTTGGTTTCAGTGGGGCAAGGACAGCAGGTTGATATCAAGAGAGGAGGTTTTAAGATATAGTAAGTAAAAAAAAAAAAAAAAAAAATTTATCCCTTATAAAACACGTGAAGTAGGGAGAGGAGAAGACTGTTGAGAATGTAGGAAAAAATAGTAAAAGGTAATAAAAAACAGTTGCAGTCAGTTTGTGGTTTTTGCCGTCTAGTTTAGTTACGAGTTTAGCTGGCTGAATTATTTTTTGAAAATACTTTGTATGTCTTTTTGGAACATGAAAGTTTAGAGTTTCCTAAGGACTGATAGTTTATAGTTTTAAATAGTATTAACCTGCTGGCAAACATACCCTTTACTGTTTATCTATGGGTCTTTGTTCATCTTTGTAATGGTTGTCAGTTGCATCCATGATTTTTCTATGATGACATTTGTCTTGCTTCTGTTGTGAACAGCATTTCTGGTGTCTTTGCAGATGTCTTGGCAAATCTGTCTTTTGTTACTCCCAAGAGGCTTATTTATATTTGATGTGGTTATCTATGGGAATTTTATTTCTGAAGGTGTGTTTGTTGAAATAGGAGAGTTATGTAAAGGCTGGGGGAAAGTCAGAAAAATTTTTCACCATGCTTCATGTAAAGGGTGACTGATAGTTCATGTATAAACAAGTCCGAGTTTGTCTTGGAGTGAATTGCTTGGAAGTGAAGCTGTAGCTTCTGTTTGATGCCACATTTCCAAAGATTTTGTTTTAACCACATGCAATTGCAAAGGCTTAACATGCTGAGTAGAAGACCTGGAAAGTTTTGGAAAATTTAAGGCTGTGAATATTGATGGCTGGTGAACTCTTACCATTGTGATCATAAGGCAAACATTTTGACAGAACGTGGTAGTTTCGAGCCTCAACAGGTATTTCTAGGAAACTGTTAAAGAGAACAGTAAGTATAAGGGTGTATACCTTCATTAAATTTGCCCTTGCAACTAATACTAATCTGAAGTATTTCTACACCACTTCATATCCTAAAAAGATCAGTAAAGACCAAAATGGCACAGAAAAATCTTCTTTTTCCTTTTTTTAACAGTCTGGGAGAACAAAATTATATATTGGAATAAGCAGACAGTAACCTCAGTCTCTGGATTAAAATTGTCATAACAATTTATGCTGTTCTACACAGAGGAGGAAAAGCTCATCTGTGTATTTGTATGAATGTGTGTTCCAATTATCTTAAAAAATCTGATTCGCAAGTTTATTTTAGTCCTCTTGTTTTTTTGGAATAAATGTTATCACTTGTCCTCCCATGTGATGCATGAATATATTATATGAGAGTAAATATGCTGTTTTCACTCCATCCTGCCTCCTGGAATATCACTTTACAGCCTGGGGAATCAACACTTTCTTGTATCAGATGCGGTATACCAAGTCTAGAATGTTTTGTGTGTTTCCAGTCAGTTGTAGAGAGCTCCAGAAGACATTCAGGAGGAGTCAAAATATTGGAGACTTCCCCATGTTTTAAATTGAACTTTATGGCATAAAGTGAAGGAGCTACCATGGAATGGAGCAGATTGTTTTGGAGTGAACGGAGTGCTTTGTGTGAATCGTGTTTTCCGTATGTTGTGAAAACTCTCTGCAGGGTGGGTTTTGATCCATGTTTCTACACACACTAGCTACCCTTATTCACACTTATTATGTTTTCTCCCTAAGGCCATTGCTGTTGCCCCTTCATAAACAAAATACTGCATTTAATATTTGGCCATCCATGGACATATGAGACTGAGGCTCTTTTTCAGTGGTGTTAATCATTGAATCAGTATTTCATTGTCCCCTGCCATGAATCCATGCTATGAATTCTGAGCTGTAAATGCGTTAGGTCTTCCCTGGCACGTCTAAGTATCAACATGAAATTAGGAAACCTTCCCCTGCAAGGACTGCACATGTTCACATTCCTTGAACATGACAAAAAACTGCCAAGAATTTTTTAAGATTAAACAAGTTTATTTCTCAGAAAACTGAGAAATTTTTCTAATGCTTATGCAGTTCCTGGCATCATGTCTGTTGAGCAACCTTGCTGGAAACAATCCAGTAACACAGGTGGCTGCCAAAGCCCTCTACTCTCCACCAGCAAAACAGAGCTTGATTACAATGGATGCTCTATGTGGAACTGAGTAGTGGAAGAGGTGCCCAGCATACCGCCTGTGTTTCCCCATGTGAAGAGCATGGCCTGCTTCCTAGACTTCTCTCTCAGCTAGGGACATGAAAGGAAACAGAGAAAAACGTGCTTTATTTGAGACTGTGTAGGCTGGGAATGTAAATGTAGTAATGGGCAGGAGTGAGAGATGTGGAGGTTTTTGCCTGTAGGTACCGAGTACTATTGTGCTGTTCCCTGCATGCGTGTGCTGTTTTGTCTAACTGTGCCTTTTATTTTAATTGCTCTGTGACTGAACATGCATGAACATGCATGCATGAATGATTTCACTCCTTTACAGGGTTTATGCAAAAATTCTGTTCTTATTTTTCCTGTTTCACAAAACAGAAAGAATTCAATGTGCAAAACAAATCTTTGTACATTGCTTTGGCTCTATACAAATCTTTGCTTTCATTGTTTTTGCAGTAAAAGAAGGGTCTTTTTGAATTCTGAAATTTTTATTTCAAGAGATCTTGAAATTTGGTTATTTTCAAGTTAGAACAATCTCCCAATCTGTGCAGTTAAAAATGATTTAGACATTTTTGTGCGTTCCTCTGCAGTCTTCCGTATTCAGATGAAGAGGCTTCCCTCAGCTGAATTCTCAAGGCGAAATTGGTAATGGCACTTCAGGAACAATACCAACCACTGATGCAAGTCCAAAGAACATAATCCTCCCCATTTTGTGTGGTTGAAACTTGTCTAAATACATCATTTTTTTTTCCTTTTCAATAGTCCAACACTCTAAATATGTGTTTTCATCTGCTTTTCATAAGCATCATAAGTCTGAAAAATAATTATGTCAATAAGGTGGTTCAGTTGTACTCCTTCTTTTCCTATCAAATGCTATTTTCCATATTGAGTTACAAGTTCCAGCCAGGAAATTCTGATTTGATTTATTGTTCCTGAATTTTCTTGGGAAGATTGAACAGGATTTGAAGATACTGTACCCTCAGTCTTAAGTCAAATTTCTTGTATGTGTAGTTTCCAGACAAAAATAGCAGTTTGATCTCTCTTGTGGTTTAAGAATTGCAAAGTACTTTTGTATCATTTGCATTTGCGCCCACTTAAGTCACTCAGAGTGATGGTAGAGGGCAGAGGTGAGCAAGCACAGTGATATTAATATGTCATATTAAACAGTTTTGGTTGCTTGGGGGTTTTCTTGTCTTTTCTTAATCACTTTTTGAGCCATCATAGAAGGACTGTAAGATTGGATCAAGGCCTGCATAAAATTAAATTCAGTTACACTAAGGTGATACTGTCAGCTTTCTTTTTTCTAATTCTTCCTTAGTATTTTTGAATTGCTGTAATATGAGTATATGTATATGTAATATATGTAAAGCTGAGATATGTTTGTTTCAATGTTGACATGCAACCGGCACAGCTTTATCAATTTTAATTGCCAACTTGATATAATGTTCCTAAAGATTGACCTTGAGTAACCAGTAATAATATATTGTTTGTTACACAAGTTGTGATTTGTCTTCATATGTCAATATTTAAAGACAGAATACTTCCTATTGGAATTAACAGCTGATGGTACCCAGGTATGTGCCTAACCTGGCAAAGAATAATGTTCTTAAACAGATGCTTCAGAGCCAGTGTTAAAAATTTTGTTACATGTGCAGGTGTAGTGCGTGTACAGGCAGTGTGTCCTGTAATGGGGCCAGATCCCTTCTTATGTAGCATTAGCACTCACTGTGACTGGGAGGAGTGGTGTGTGTACTGGCATGGTGATTTTGGGGTTTTCTTCATTTTATGAGCCTGCATTGCTGGGAGCCCATAAATGTCTTGTAAATTAGGGTAGCTAAAGCCTGCTCTGAATCAGTGATTCTCGAATAATTTTTGCTTTGTGGGCAGGTTCAGTGCTCCCTGGAATTGGTGTAAATCTACTGACATGGCCTCTTATCCTGGGAGAAATCCATGAACTCCAAGAACAAGGGATCTTCTGGCCCACAGAGGGAAGAGGTCTCATTTTAAGTGTGTGTCTTCCATTCCAGGTGGAGCTGAGCTTGCCCCACCTGGGAACTGAGCTAGCTGGGCACAAAGCAGCTCTGAGCCTGGAAGCTGTGTAATCAGGCTGGCATGGCAAAGCAAGCAGGAAGCTGTTTGCCAAGCACTCCTGAACTTGTGTGCTAGTTCCAGGGGTGTTCTGTGCTTATGCAGAGCAATGACCCCACTGACTTGTCTCCTTTAAAGGGTTTTGTAACACACTTTCAGTCTTTCACTTGAGAGCTGTGGGTATTAGGGTGTATCACTGTTCCAATTCCCAGGTCTCTAGTGGGAATCTTAAAGGGCCTGCCCGATCAGTCTTCTGGCTGGTCTGGGAGTCAGCATAAAATGGAATTGCTTCAGTGTGTGAGAAACGACGCTTACTTTTAAAAGTTTCAAAGGTTTATAAAACCTTAACAGAATACATCAAAATGACTGAATAGGGAAACATTACAATGCTGGGACCATTGGACTAAACTACCACGTGCTCGTCTACAAAATGGATGCTCTGCCTTTTATAGCCCTGGCCCCTCCTGAAGTTGTCAGTCAACTCCTTCTTTGTCGTCCATTGGTGGAAATCACTTTCCTACAACTTGATTGGAGGTCAGGTGTTGCCATGATGTGCCTCCTAGTAACAAGCCTGCTGTCTTCTCAAATGCCCTGACTACCAAGGCTGTCCAGTGATACCAATGTAAGGGGGAGGGGAAAGGGGACTATGAGGAGAACAAATCACAATAACATAACTATACATCAATAAAACTTCTTTTAATATACACATAAGATTCATTAGTATTGTGAGAGCCAACAATCACATTAACCATCTACAACATGTGTCCATCTGTGTATAAGCTTGTAGTGTAGACAAGCTATCTGCATCCACTGTGCTAGTCTCTCTCTCCTCCTGTAAATGGTGGTAAGGTTCTAGGAATATGAGCTGTAACACGTTTTGGAGACTGCAGGACAAGTGTTCAAAGCACTTAAAAGGAGAGGGATAAGCAATGGCTTGTCCTCACATTTTTTCAGTGTGTGCCTTTCTCAGGGTTAGGAGGAGGCAGTCCTACAGCCTGACAGCTGGTTACTGCTTCAAGGGTCCTTTTGCAGCTTCTGGTCCCATCAATCTGCCCCTCCCTTGCTCCTGCAAGTTACAGATGGGATTGAAAATAAGTGGTTTTCTACTTGTTTGATCAGCCAAATGGGCTTCCTGAAAGAACAGACAAACACCAAGATGGTTCAAAGGAGAGAGATCTCCAGAATGTGCCAACAGCCAAGACTGCTCTGGAAACAGTTCATGATTTACAGTGCCTCACCTTTAGTATATTGGGCACTCTAAAAGCAGCAGGATGAGTAGCCAGGAGAAGGTTGTGAGCCATCAAACAGCACGGAATGACTTTGTAAGTGTCATTTTATATAAATCATTAGTAAAATTATAGTAGGTCTTTCTTTCTTTGGTTCAGATATATGAGAATAATGAGCAAAACACCCAGCTAACACTAACTACCTGTAGGAAATTGTAATGTTCAAAATGCTAAAAATGTTGTCTTTTATTGGAAACAAAAGGTCATGGTCTTAACAGGTAAGGCCATCCTTGCTTTACCTATATATATCAATTAATTCCTTTGGGGTAGGAATGTTAAACCAGAAAGGTATTACTGTTTTCAATACTGCTTACTTTTTATATAAGCATTTATAAATTGTCAGAGTAATCACTACTCTTACAAGCATTAAATAGTCCTAAAAGAAAAACAGAGGAAGACCTAAACCTGTCTGTGCTGTAAGCAGTGTCATACTGGACTTAGTTGCCGTAAGTTACAGGATCCTTCCCAGATAAGCTGAGACATGGTGAAAGAATGATGAATTGTTTCCCCTTTGATGAGGATGGGTATTTAAGGCTTTTTTTCCTTTCTAGTAAAATTTAATTGTGCTATTGAGTTATTGCAAGCATCAGTTTTGAGGCCATAATTTTCAGATGTGGTTTTCCTTCAAATTCAAATAAATAAGTCTGGGTGTGTTATCAGAAGGCTTGTTGGTCTGTCCTATGATTTTTAGGCAATTGTTTCATTTTCCAGATCTGAGTTCCATAATGTTTTGGTAAATTGGATCTATAGGGTTAGTCATGCCCCCTGCCGCCATGCACCGCCCCCCATCCTTTTTTTACCCTTCCTGAGTGCCGTTGATTGCTGAATACTAAGTGTAGATGTTTCAGCACCATCAACATTTTTCTTACCAGATAGGGTGAACTTTTGTCTACCTTAGAAAATTATTATACCTTCATATGATGGAATCAGTAATCTTTGCTGGTCCGATCTTTCTATGAATCTGGCAGTGTAACTATATGGTTCTTCTTACTGTCATTTACTGATTTCCATGTGTTATCATGTTCTTTGTTCTATATATGGGAAAGTTCTAAAACTGTAACTTAAAGAAGACAAAATGGACAAACAAATTTTTCCCCAACAGGAATCTGTCATTGAATGCCAGTGGCATTGAAACTGATCTAACAGTAAGATATGGCAGAAACACCTTATTTTAAAAATTGTCCCCCCCCCCCAACAAAAGTAAAAAAAAAAAACAACATACCTGGCTTCTCTCTGCCCCTCCCTTCCCACATCCCAGAAACTCCTTCCTTGGACATTATGTAACTAAATAAATTTAAGTGGAATAGACGATTCTTTGCCTAGAAGTGAGAGGTAACAAAGAAGGAGCAAATCCTGCATATTAAAAGTGAGTCATTGAGTTTTATCCTAACAGAAGCTAAACTGACTCATCATATTGCATCAGGTTTGCAATATTACAGTCCAGTTTGATATTATCCTTTTGAAGGAGTGTAGTTGGGTGGGTTTATATGAAATCATATTAGATGACAGTCTGATATAAAAATTGCCACTTAAATCAAATAATGAAATCCAAAGCTACTTTTCTACTATGTGCAAAATAAGCAAATGAAAAGTACCACTTTACATGTTAAAGTACCACTTTACATGTTTTCTTTAGAAGTTTTAAAATGTAAAAATGTATTATGATTTTTCAGTGAATGTTGGGGGTTAGATTAGTTTCTTTTTTTCTTGCTTATAGAATTTTTTCCAATAAGTTGCTAGGAGACTAACTACTGAGCATTTATGGGTGCTTGGCAAAAAACAAAGAAGTGGCCAAAAATCGGGAGGGGGAAGATAATGCGAGTTTTGGGAGCAAGGAAACTGAGGGGCCGGGGGCAGGTAGTGTGTGTCTTGCTCTCAGCAAGGAAGAAAGATGGCGAGGATGTTTGCTTGCTGTGAGAGGAGTTCATAGTCACCACCAATTCCACTCCTGGAAAGCTACCATCATCTGCTCCTGTGCCCGGGAACTCTAAGCTTGCTTCTTCCTGCCCTGCTGGGAGCCGACCTGGCCCTGTCCCGCTGCAACTGCTTCTTCGATGCTGCTCTTTTTGCTATGGTGTGGCCGCACACCCTCCTGCCCTGCTGGGACATCCCGCGGTTCCAGCTACCACCGCACAGCTTCTGATTTGTCTCATCCACCAGCCCGGGATTTTCCACTGTTCCAGCTCTGCTCAAGGAGGTCCCGTACTCAGACTCTGTGAAGCAAAGCCCCTTGAGGTTCTTAGTTCTGTTCTGTTGTTAATAAAGTAGTTGTTGTTGTTTGTTTTGTTTTATTATACATACTAGTAAAGAACTGCTATTCCTACTTCCAATATCTTTGCCTGAGAGCCCCCTTTATTTTTCAAAATTGTGATAATTTGGAGGGAGGGGGTTTGAAATCCCAAGGGGAGCCCTGCCCTCCCCAACAGATGCCTGTCTTTCAAACCAAGACAGTGGGTTTTTCTGGTTTCTAGCCATCAGAGGAGAAAGAGCAATGTTGTTACTCTGGAAGACTCCAAGATAAATTGATTTTTCTCCTTAACTCTTTTCGAAATTTTTCAGGAAGGCTTCACTTTTCATGAATTAAACTTATTTTTGCTATAAGTTAAACCTCTTGTAAATCCTGCAGAGAGATGATGATCCCTATCAAACCTAAGGGACTTTGGGAATATAATTATGGGAGCAAGGTACCACAAAGTCATTTTGTGATCTACACAGCAGTATCAGATGAATCCTAGGTTTCAGCATTCTTGGTGGTTGTTATGTCTTACTGTACTATCTGTATGTTTCTCTCTTGCCATGGAGCCATGGAGAGTAAAATGTGCTTTTGATGGAAGACCAGAGAATTATTTTAATTCTTTGCCTATTCCATGGGACTGTTCCAGCCAGACATTTAACTAAAATAAGGCATGGGAGAAAAGAAGCTCGTGTATGTTTTCAGTATAATTTTTTTTTTTTCTGTCAGGGAATGAAATCTCTTATTATTCTAACCAAAGGTGCAAAATTCTGCCATTTTTACTGTTGTTTCAACGAGAAGGAAAAGCTTCTTGAGGAGGTAATTTGTGGTTTTTCAAGGCTGCTTTATAGCTGTTAATAGAGATAAAACTGGGTTTTTGTTATAGGTGAAGTTTTGAATTCTAGAGAACACAGATTAATTAATTCACAGTTTGCAAGGTGCTTGGAGATAATAATAAACAATAAATAAGAAGGGGGAGAAACTTGCCTGAGCTTTTTACTTGTGTATGCATGTTACTGCAGAAGTGTAACTAATGCAAGGGCATAGATTATCCAAAATCAGGTGCTGAGGGTGGTGTGAATCACACCTCCTTTGTCACTCATGCTTTAGTGAAATGGTTTTAGACTCAGCTTTGTTACAGAGGGTGTCATACCATGCTGAACTCTCACACTGACATCACTGGGACTGCTCATTTTTTGTGCAAATCACAGCTTGAAACACCAAGCACTTGAGTTCACCAACTGAAAAATAGATGGAAGAGTATTTTTTGTGAACATATCTGAGTGTTTAGTTTGTTTAAAACCAGCAGTGTGATGTGTCTGTTGCAAGTATGTTATAGTTTGTATGTGTCCCACTTCTCTTTTCTCTGCCAGTTCCCAGAGATCAGCTTTTAAGCTTTCTAAGCTTAAAAAAGAATAAGACTATTCTTTTGTTGTGGCTGTTGTTGTCTTTCTTAGGAGATTTTAAGGTGGATTTTAAGACTTTCAACTTTTTCCTAGCATTTTGAATTATTCTGAAGTTAGCTATTTTAAAAAATCAATCCCTTCCCTTCTTCTGTTTTTTTTTTCCCTCAGGTTTACCTTTGTCCTTTTCTATGTGTGTTTTGTGTGTTTCCTGTGTCATTGCTTCATATTAGTTTATAACAGATCTTGAGTTCCTTTCTTTCACTTATTCTTGCCTTTTTTACACTGTTAACCAGAATATTTTTGATTGACATCTGAGCTGCAGTTTCAGAAACATAATTTTTGAGAAAAAATAACCAAATTTCTTTGTTTTACTTAGGTAAAAAGCTGATGTGTATGAACAAGAATGAAGAAACAGAAGTGTTTCAATAATCTCTTTTCTCTTTTTTTTTCAAAAAGAAAACCACTTTTAAATTAAGAATTCGACACATTTCTAGAACCTGCTTTTCTTCGTGATGATTTCTTTTCTTGCATGGACTGACATGCGATGGTTGGTTCTTGTGTTCAGTAAATGAGATTCACTTCAATGGCAGGATCCCCCATAAGAATATTAATTTGTTTTGTTTTATCTTCAGTGCAATGAAACTTCCTTCTTTTTTGAAGCACGTAACAAGGTCACATGCAAACATCTCTGGAAATGCTGTGTAGAGCATCATACATTTTTCAGGTGAGTGATGTGGAAGTTAGGTTGTGTTTTCCCTAGGGCCACTACACTGAGTGGGAGCCTTGTTATACCTGTAGAGTGGTAACATACCTGCCTGGAAACACTTTTGTGCTCTTGGTTAGAGAATGCTTTTAAAAGCCAACACCTTTTCTTACAGTGATGTGAAACAATTTTTTTAAAATTGGGTAGTTTGGTGGTTTCTTTTGTCTTAGCATTCTTTTCTAAACAGTACTTCAGCTTGCATATAGTAGGCTTTATCAGAAATATTCACAAATATATATGGCAGGATTTAAGTTGCCATATAGATTTTGATGTATTTAACCATCAGATTTTCTGTAGCAGCATTGGCTTGAGGCTGGCCTTTGGAATTCAGACATTACTATTTTCTACAGTGCACAGAAATACATACATTTTTAATAGAAAATCACTGAATAACATTTTGCTTACTTACTGAGGTGTATAAAATCTTGCCAGTACTGCACATCTCAAACCACTTGATTTTACTGTTGTAAAAAAACACCAAGAGAAATGTGCTAAGGTGTCTGTTTGGGAACTGGTGGATAGAATCCTCCAGGCTGTCTTTAGCAGTGCTGTAGATGAATGAACTGACAATCCCTCCTGCGGTCTCACTACTGTGGCAGGGTTTGCCTTCTCTACAAATTAGGTGAAAGGCTGCTGGTGCCAGCAATTTACACTTGACTCTGAAATAAAGATGTGTGTAGTCAAAATAGGGGGGACAAACAGGTGGCTTTGGGAAACTCTCAACTCCATAAGTCTCTCCAGAGGTAGGAATGAAGAGGAACTTGCAGAAAAAAAAAAAGATTTGAGCCCAGATTTGTATTCTTTTTCCTTGACTTAGGAAGGGGACTATAATTCAGACCTATCTATGCAACTTAATTTGTTATTTTATTTTTCAAACTACACAGGGTGCCAGAGAATGAGTCAAACCCGCTGTCAAGAAAAGTCAGCAAGTTTGGATCCATAGGTTATAAACATCGGTACAGGTAAATTTTTTTGATTGTTTAAATTTCAAGTCATTTCTTCTTCCCCTCTTTCGTTCCAGTGAAAGAAAACCCTCTCCCAGGATATGACCCAGTATGGTTCTGAAGACAAAGGATGAATCAGGGCCATTTTAATGGACTCTTGTTGGGAGTTTGGCAGTTTTGGACAAATATAAGTTTCTTCTCCAGATCCCCAGAATTGGTTGAGGCCTGCTATAGTCTGTAGTCAAAGTGGGAGCAGCTTTGACAATTTTTAAAATAATTATCTCCTTTTAAGTCCTGAAATTATGTTCATATCCTAAAGAGGTTTTCCCGACAACTGAGGAATACCAAAATGAGGGTGTATCTTTTCTGACTTGAATAGGTGACAATAGTGAATGAATGTTCAAGGCTCTAAACCTTGAAAGGTGCTGTAAACTTGAAATTAAGGGTAGATAAGGAGCACTGTTTCCTCTATCATGCAAGAAATAAATGGATCATAATGAATAAGGCTGATAATCCTTAGTTAGGCAGATCTTTGTTGCTTTGCCTATTTCATAATCCAGATTATGTGAGTTATCACACTCTCTGGCATGATCCAGATTCTCCTTGCTGTTTATAACAGAGCAATGATTGTCCTGCCTTTTTTGTTTGTAGTGGATCCTGGCTTGCATTACTCCATCTGGGATAATGGGTAGGAGTTCACTGGATTCCTGCCAGAGTACTGCAGATGAGTGTTTTCTGTTGGACCACTTCAGCAGATTGGAGCAGGGTGCTGGTGCTGGGGAGGAGAAAGCTGTATACTGGCAAGACCTTTCAAATCAATTAAAAAACAACATGCTATGAAGCAATTAACGATGTTTGAGCTGTTGGTGTTGGTTATTCAGTTCATCTTCCTATTTTAATAAATGTTGTGGGTGATCTGTAATCAGGCTTGCCATGTTGGGATGATGATCATAACTGACAACTTTGGTTGTCTTCCCTTTTTACCTTTGATCCCCATTGTAGCACCAAAAGCAGTGCCAGTATTGTGTATCCGTACACATAATTAGCTCAGAGCATAAACCATAATCCTTCTGTTTTTCTGTGTAAGTGGGGAGACCATAATATTTTCATTTGTCTTGTGTTGTTGTTTTTTTAACGTTGTTTTGGGGTTTTGGTGTTGGTTTTTTGTTTATTTAGGTTTTGTTTTGTTTGTTTGGTTCGTTGTTTTGTTCGGTTTTTTTGTTAAATCTTCTAGGTACTTCTCATGATGTGTCAGGTAGTTTTCAGGAAGGCAATTTTCTTGTCTTAAGATCAGATGTGGAGGTCTTAGTGGGGGTTGAAGGTCCTCTTCCCAGACGTTTTGTTAAAATTGCTTCTGGAATTTGCAGGACTGTCATGGTTGCCAAACTTAAAAGTTGAGCAGAATAGTTTTCTGGCTAACTTGGAGCATGCTTTAAACTAACTAAATTGAAAAACCCACAGTACTGTGATATAGGGTTAGGATTTTTTTAGTCATTTAATTCTTTTATAATTTTGAAAATATTAAAATTCTGCAATGCTGACTATTTGTGAAAGGCTATTGGTGAAAATACTATCAGTATTTCATGGAGTCTATTCACATAATTCAGAAAATCTACTTACCTAATTCCTGTATAGTTGCTTGGTGGTTTCTAGTACAACAGCTTTTACTTCAAAATCATAAATCTTCAGATGTTAAGGAATTAATAGTGACAATTACTTCTCTTGTGTAGTAAGTTTCCGGCAGCAAAATGGAGTTTTGGGGAGGAATAGGAAATTTAGATTTTTGTTATGACCACTATATTCTGCTTAGTCACACTGAGAAGAATATTAAAATGAGTATAAAAGAATTTATTTGAACTTAATAATTTACTTATTCTGCAGTGAAGAAAAACCTTACTGTAAACAAGAATCAAGACTTTTACTCGTTATTTTGTCATCTGAGCCTGTGCCTGTGAGAATCCTTTGTTACAATTTGTTTTGCAGTCTTTTAGGCTGTCATTCAACATGCCAGAGGTGTAGGCCCTGACTGATTGGAACTGAACAATATTAAATATGTGTAACCAATACTAAATACGTTTTCCTGGGAGGAAAACTTACAGAAAAAGTTCAGGAAGAAATAATATTACTTAAGAAAGTCATATGTTAGAATATTCTAGGTTTGAAAAGGTCATTCTATCTTAAGCTATTTCTAACAAACCAACGTTTTGTTTTAGTGGCTTATGTCTACTTGAAAATGCCAAATATAGAAGTGGTTGGCACAATCTCTTGATGATTTTGCCAATGACTGATTCAAAACAAAATTCAGGGTAGTGCTACTCAACAGGACAATCAGAGGTGGGATAACAAGTTAATAGCATTTTTTTTAGTCTAAGGATCCTCCTTGATAACTTTTCCAAGTGCTTTCTCATGATTTTACTGTGTTTTGAAGTGGCAAAACATCTTTGCAAATGACCAGAGACCCTTCTGTGCAGCTTCCACGGCCTGACCAGAACATTGAAAGAAGTCGCAGCAAGACTTACCCCAAAAGAACACAACAGACAGGTAGGTCCTTCTCTCCTGACCCGGGGGCAGATGTCTTCTTTTTTTGGTTTATTTTCTCATCATGAGGTTTCTCAGAACTGCTGCAGTGTCCTTGACGATCTCTCGGAATGGATTCTGTGTTTTGGCTTAGGTCAGTATTTATACCTAAGATTAACAGGATATGAAACCTCCAGCTTTCCAGATAAAATAAGAGAGTTGCTGTGGATTAAAGAGGATAAAACCCCATGTGTATAGGTCTAATGTAAAGGTTGAAAGGGAAGTTTGAAAACAGGCAGTGAGAACATGTTTTTTTCTCAGGAGTCTTGTCTCTTGCAAGCTACTTTTATACCTATATGTCTTGGTTAGTATCCCACTGTTTGGCCTGTTTGACCCAAGGTGCCACTTTTGTGCATCCTCTTCCCATTTCAAGGACAGTATCCCTTTATTTTAATCCTAAGTGGAATAGAAGTTAGTGTCTTGCAATTTTAAATTTTTTTTAAACAATTTTAACAATTTTGCTTCAGATGTGTGAGCTGGAAATCTGTTCTGCATGCGAAAGCTGTCATCACAAGCTGGAAGTTTTTACAGGTGGTAGAGGAGATAGGTTTACTCTTGGATCACAGAAGTCATGCCCTAGATAATGGATGCTTCCTGAAATTTGGTAATAGAGATACCAAGCTCCAGCTCCGCATATGATTATATGGGTATTACGCAGCTTCATCTACGACAGAAGGCACACACAGTTCAGTCAAACTTGTGCATGGAGTTAAGCACGTGTGTGTGTTTGTGTTTGCTATTTGAAAAAAACTTGTCTGGGCTTTCAAATGTAAACAATATCACGCTTTTATTGTGGTTTAATAAGCCACTATAGAATTTGAGAACCTATTTTTAAAGAGAGCAGATATATACCTCTCGAAGCCTCCACTGTTTATCCTGAATGTGGTCTTTTGTCTTTTGATTTAGAAACAAAACTGGTCTGCTCTGCCTTTTAGCTGTGGTGGCTCTTGGAATGTAACAAGAATTAAAAGTATAGCCTTGGAAAATAGAGGCAGTTTACAACATTTTTTTAAATTTTATTTTATTTTATTTAGTGCAGAAAAAGAAGAATTGCTTTGCTTTCTGATTCTGGTATGTTTCATTGTGTGTGCAGTTTTAAGTGGATGTCTGAGAGGACAAGAAGCTGTTTACCCTTGAGCCTAATGACTTAAACTTTTTGTACAGCTGGACTGTCCTGTTCTAAGGGCAGCAGGTCAAGCCAAACAGCATTTCCTACCTCATTAGTCCGTGGTTCTGTTTCAGGAAATTTGTGTAGCTATTTGTCACCTAAAACTCAGCTCTTGGTTTAAAATAATGTTTGCCTTAGCCCAGGCAGCAAAGGCCAGTCTGTGTTGCTGCAAGGCTGTGCATGTGTTGTATTAGTTCACTTTGTTTTCAGTCTCTTTGGCTGGAAATGTGAGGAAAAACTGAAACCTTCCTGTAGCCTCTTCCGCTGATGTAATGTGATGCAGAAGTCTCTGGGCAAGACATGTTTGCTCTTTTGGTGGCTTTAAACTTTTTCCCACTTTAAAATAAAATCTGTTTTTTCACCATTTTACTGACATGTAGTTGTGTAATTTCTATCATCCGTTTTCTTTTTAAATTAAAGCTTAATTGATTACCCATGTGTTCCAATTGTGCAGGCATATTGCAGTAGGGAAAATGTATTAGCTTAGATGATATTAATGTTAAATGAATTTGTTTCATTTCCCACTCAAAATATAGGCTGAGGGAAGAGAGCTGTATCTTTCAAATGCCATCTTTCCCTATGAATAAGCATATTTTCTCCTTTTTGTTAAGTTTGTCTTTGCTATTCACAGTGATAAACATTGAATACTCTTCCTCCATTTAAACAGGCTTTCAGAAGATGAATGAAGACTAAGGCTGCTTCTCCTCACTGTGTCAGACAGCATGATAGCCTATTGCATAAAATAAATCTACCTCTTTTCACCTGAAGTTATTCCTAGATATAAAAAAGTCCATTTTGCACAACAAATCAAGACTATTTGGCATATTTTAAGCATCATTTGCTTAAATATATTATCCCAACGTAGATTTTATTTTGTAGACTATTTTTATCTTG
>WAAE01034223.1:0-19862 GCA_013400495.1 Nicator chloris | reverse complement strand
AACAGAATTTATGTATTATAAATTGAAAAAAGTTAAGTTATAAGAATGAAAATGTTTTTTTTAAATTTAAAATGTTTCTTGACTTGTTTTCTACTTTGCAATAAAAAAAAAAGAATAGTGACTTCATCCTCCAAACACATTTTTTTAAACCTAATCCTTTTTAGGAGCAAAGATGACACA
Source organism: Nicator chloris (assembly GCA_013400495.1). Taxonomy (NCBI): domain Eukaryota; kingdom Metazoa; phylum Chordata; class Aves; order Passeriformes; family Pycnonotidae; genus Nicator; species Nicator chloris. Next base: position 19,682 of record WAAE01034223.1, on the reverse strand, counting down.
AAACTTCTTGAAATAACATATAAGCCATCAGGACCTCAAGAGAACCTGGTTGTTTCTATCTGCCCAGAACAACAACTTCAAAGCCAAATCTGCAGATGTAGCTCTGCTATGCATAGCAAACAGTCAGACTGGCAGGAAAAACCACTACCTAATGCAAAAGAGCACAGACAAGGATCCAGCAGAATGAGAATGAAGGGATTTTCATACTTTTCTGCTGAAACATCTGTATCAGTTTGTACTGTACCAATCATATCTTTGACGCCTAAAAGCACAAACTGGCAACAGAGAATAGCACCAAGTTTGTAAAGAGTTGGTATTCACACTTTCTGGTTTTTCAAGAAAGAGGTGCAACACAGAACTGAACACAAAACAAAGAATTATTGACCAATTTTGTATATATTCTCCTTAAATTTATGCTACTGGAGTAAGGCAAATATGGATGAACTGGCACCAGAACAAAGACATCAAACTAAAGCAGAGAGCCTCAATAATAATGCGTTTTTCTCATTACTAACAATTAATATTTGCCCCTCCAGAGAATCAAAAGTGCACAATAAGAGACCACAGATTTTTTTTAAACATTTCCCAGAGGGCCATTTCCATGCCTTCAGGTGATGGAGTCTGTTCCAGGGTGCTGTACCTAGAGGAATGACAATGTTACACCGGAAGTTTCTGGGATCCTTTGTGTTTTGTTCCAAGACTTCCCACTGCTACAGACTGCCAGGGCATCCAGGGCGAGGAGAACCTTGCTGAAGAGTTACCCAGGCCATGGAGGAATGTAGCTGAACAGAGCAGATTGAGAGAACAATCTTTGATTTGATCCACAAACACTGCTCTTTCAGGAGGGGAATTGGGGAGGGTGGTAAATAATGCAAAAGTGTATTTCACAGAGGAACTCATTCACATAGCCACAGCTAACTTGTAGGCTTGAAGGTGATGGAAAAGCACCCATTACTAGGAAAGATGAAAATAATGCATTTATTTTCTTCCCTTTGGCAGAGAATTAGATTAATTTCTGTATCTGGGTTTGGATGAAATATTCCTGCCCTTTGTTCAGCCCAGCAATAACTTCAAAACATTCTGAATATTTGGCTAGGTACAATAGTATTTTGTGTCATAAATCATGGATCACATATGCTGGGCCATTAATGAACTCAGTAAGTAATGACAAATGTAAAGCTAAATTAAATTTGGCTTTCAGTTGCACAGATGTAAATCTATTGTAGCTTTGAAATCTCCAGAACATTCGTTATGAAAATAAACTTTATTTTCAATATTCCCAGAAGACAGGAAAATCAAAGGACTGCTTTCAGATCCTTAAAAACAGCACATCATTTCAGATAGAAGTTTAAGAAATCCAGAGATTTTGTGGAAAAGAAACATATTTTCCAGATTTGTGAGTTCCAATAAATGTTATGGTTAAATGATAGCAAATGTTTTGATTAGCAGATCTTAAACCTGAAGAGGCCAGAAAAGGGAATAAAAATGTTTTTGGACATGTTCTGAAATCAGTTTGTGCCAATATCTCTTAGGTCTCTCTTCACGTCTTGCTGGAAGGCTTTGGTCCGTTTTTCAGCTGTGTTGCATCCTATTAGAAGAAAAATATCCTGACCTCATCTGAGAGGATGCTGTAGCTGATTCTCCAGACTCTATTTGAAGATCCAGTCCTAGGTGATCCTTTTTCTTGTTTTCTTATAGCAAAGTCTGGTTGCTGCTCTTTAATGGGGAGTTGATTATAATATTGTTAGTTGGCAGCTGGAGAAGGGGAGACTAAGGATAACTAAAATGAGATGGGAAAGAAGGTGGTATTGTTCTATGTAAACAGGAAAGAAAAGAAAGACAAGACCTCCCTCAGCCTTTGGTCCCAAGGTGCCAGAATTATGGCAGTTTTTTCCCTGTGAGCAGGGCACGAGTGCTGACCTATATCTGGTCTTTCTCCAGGCGCAGGTGTAGAGCTGACAGAATCTGGCATTTTAAGAATTATGTTTTAGGCTCGACAGAAGTTTCCTCATGAGCATCTGTACATGGGTCTTGAAGGATGTAAACACACTGGCTCAGAGGAGCAGTCTGGAGTGTCTCCTCCTTTGAATGCACCAAACACAGCTGGTAAAACACCAGTGGCACAGAAAAGCAGCAGCAGTTGGGTGCCAAAGGTGTCAGATGTTACCTTGATAAGTAAAATAAGCCTGTGCAGAGATATGTATCAAGGATTTGTAGAGCTTTGGGGATGAAAGTGGAACATGAATGCTTAAACACCCTTCAAATGTGGGTTAGTATTCCTGTTGCCTAATTCATAAGGACTGGCATTGTAAAGCTGCAGGTGCCTAGAACTAGCTTGTTACTAAGAGATCTGCAAGGTCTGCTCTAGTACTGAGCAGTTCTGAGTTAAGAGGGGACACTGGACTATTCTGATTCAATACATCTGCTAAGCTAATGCACATCCTTCCTTTGGTGTGTGAATATGAGAGGCAGTGCCTCCACATTGCTGCATGCATAGATAGGGATGAAGCTGTCAAAATCCATGTGTAAGAGCAAAGCTGCTCCACTTCAGTGATACTTGGCTCCAGAGCAGAGGAGAAGTGGAGAGGCATTTGAGTTATGCCTGCTGCTAATCTGTATTAACTGGAAGCTATTTTCATTATCCTTTGCTTTGTTTTTGCTAATCCTTCACTAGTCAGAAAAAAAGCGGAACTATTTTGAAGGCTTAAATTTATTTGCATCTCTTCTGCAGATTTGTAAGTAGTGAGGAGCATGTGCTTAGAATATTATCTGTCCAGGCATTGCGTAGATTCATCTACAGAACACTTTATTGACTGAATGAATTCCTATTTGCCAGGGTTGATTGAAATGTTACCTCTTTTTCCTCTTCTGCCACTAGATTATACATAAAGAGAACAATTTCTCAGACAGTTGGTCAGCCAGAACTTTTTATATTGGAATTGAACAACAATGCAAACTCTCACTCGTTGGCAAATTCCTTATGTAAACTGTAGCAATAATAATAAAAGATATTTAACACTTACATCCTTCTGGCACTGGTCTTCTACAGAGCCCAAATCACCAAGCAGCTCCAGTTTGTTCAGCTACAAATACAAGATAAATGATCTGCTCAAAACAACATGAATAATCATATAATTTTCTCCCTGCATTTTAAACATGACCATTAATCAACTGACATAGTTCCATTTGTAGATGGTTTCAGAAGTCTGTTCAAGTTGATTCTAGTGTAGTGATACAAAGTAATACTGAGTCAAAATTTTCAAGTTCAAAACAAAATCCACAAACTTCCAGGCATATCTGCATTTCAGATATACATACCTACAGTGTGTATCCTGGCTGCAAATAACCAGAATATCCCAGATGTTTCTGATAATGTGTGGGGAACAAACTGAGCAGGCACACCCAAAAGATAAACTGAAAGACTTTACAAAGCTAAAAGACTACATGAGATTTAGAACACTTGTATCTCTACACTTCATCAGAATGTTTTGATTCTGGAGAATTTGAGTTCTGCTGGCAGAACTTTCAGAACTTCATAACAAAATCCATATTGTCATATCAATAAAATATTTGACACAAATATCCAAATTTATAGGTGTTTATTGAATCAGTAGCAGTAAAACTTTCTTTCTGAATCACATGGTGACAGTCATTTGTAGCAGAAAAGGAAAAAGACTAGAAATACACAGAAAGAAAGGGAAAACTGAACCAAAAAGGGGAATGGAGGAATGAAATAATAGAATAACAGTTGACTGTGACATAGATGGGTTATGAGCTCAGCTTTGACTGGTCTTAAAAGTTTTAAAAAACCTGTCCTTTTCCCCAGCTTTCTCCGGTTCAAACAGATTCATCACTCTATTTCTGGCCTCAGATAAATTTCATCTAAAGACTCCTTCAAAACATGTGAAGAAATCCCCTCTGGTGGGGTCTTGAATCATGTGTGTCTTCTTTTTTCTCTGGAAAAGGCTATTCTGCCCTGCTGGCAGGCCTGCCTTCTTTCCTTGGGCTTTAACTCTCTGATACAAGAACTTGTTTGTTAGAACAATTATCCAGTTTCTGCAATGACTAGGATAGTCTGACCTGCTTTTAACTGCCAAGAGAGCCTTTTTCTCCATGAGCTAATGCAAGTCCACTCCCCTGAGACAGGCAATATGTTATGACATCCCTGTATTTCTATGCTCTCTAAGAACTCAGCTTGATATCAAACCCTCATGGGAGCCTGTTCTAGTGTAACAAATTTTCTACCTTTCTAATTAATTGAACCTTCTGCCATTGTGTAATATTCATCTTCACTTCTCATATATGTATTTTGAATTGAGGCCACTATTTTGTTAAGCTGTTTGCTGATGTTTGGTGATTCTGTTCTTTTCCTGGTGCTTTCCAATTAAGTAATTTTCTCAATCTTCTTTGAATTTCCTCTTCCATGATCTACACTTCACTTTGATTAAGGACATCATTCCATTCACATCAGTTTTTTTAATCTCCTTTGCCAGAGGATTACACCATGCCCTCTACTCCCATTTTTCTTTCCAGAAATCATCATGATTAGTTCATTTGTCACCGTATTCTTCTCATCTTTCTGACTGACAGCTTGAAAGATTTCTTCTGGTCATCTCCACTTCACAGGTAATGGTGTAATTTGTATGTGTATTCCTTTAGTTCTCTTGTCTATATCAATAAGTTCTCTTTCAACTCCTGCAATGTTATGATATGAGATTAAGGTTTTCTCTTTTTTTCTGTGATTGCATTAGTATTGATCTATTTTTCAATTTCCCTTTATTCATGTCACTCCAAGTAAAGCTGCTGTCATTGCAATGTTCCTGTAGACACAGTGGGGCAAGTGCAAGGTGGACGTGAAATGGAGCCAGACCTAGGATGTGTAATTTCATATACAGACAAGCTATGCAAATGTAACCTGTGCAGTGTCATGCCTTTTTAGGTCTGATTCTTCTTATGGTTATATCCTTTAAAGTAACACTGTACTATAGGTGTTCTTCACTATTTAGCACTTCCCTCAGGAATTGTCATCCCCTCAATCAGGTGAAATGCTTATTGCATAAATGCATACAGAATGCTATATTTCACACTAAAGTGAGAAATTAAGAGACAAAATTCTACAGTAGGTTCTGTTTTTCTATCTCCTGTTGTTCAAATGGATGACACAGGAAAGAAACATAGCAAAATGCCTTTGGCTTTCTGTTCACAACTTTGGTGTCACCTGCAAGCTGAGGTATTTCAGAGTGAACATTATCATTCTGTCTGAAGAAAGCTTTCAAATTTGAAAAATAAATTATGTAGTTCTTGGGTTTCCCTTCTTCTGGACATCAGGTTTTTTTTAAATTTGAAAAAAATCAATATTTTCAGTGTGCTTTGTTTCTGAAGTAGGTAATATAATTTAGAACCTGTTAGAGCTAGTGACTGATTATGTCGTTTAGATCTGGATTGTTAACAAGTGTCAGGGAACCAGTTACTAAATGTATTAAGTTCTAGTAAATTAGCCAGAGAGAGATCTGTGTGTGTTCTTTTAACACTGTGAGTTTCTATGCTTTTTGATAAGTATTACCCCTATTAAGAAGATGCTAAAGGACCTATTTTACTTTTTTAAGTGGTCACTAACAAGTAATTGCAACTAAAATATGTTTTCTGAGACCTGTGTCTTGCTAAAAACCCTGTTAGTTCTGTTAAAATAAAGTAGTTGACTTGCATACAATGTAGGGATACTAATTTAAATTTTAAATCTGCTTAGTGGAGAGAAGAATGTGTTTTGAAGCTACAGTTTCATAATTTGGAACTAGCTAGAGCATCTGTTCTTTTGCAGATAAAGGGCAAGCGAAGTCTGAATCAACACTACATCAACCATTATTTTATCTCTGTTTTGTTGCTATCCTTGCATGTATCCTCATCACTTCTGTCTGAACTTTTGAATAATGAAACTGACTTGGTGGGAAATATTTTTATTCTTGCTTTAGGATTTAATTTGTTGTTGCTTTCCATTTGTTTTGATTTCCTTCTTCCTGCTGACCTCAGCAAGGCTTTTTGAAAATGTATATTGTGAAACAGATAATTAGTTAGAAGTCATACTACAAAGTGGTATTTCTACAAAGTGCTGAGACTTTGGAAGAAAACCCTGTTAACACACTTATTTTCCATCCTTCTGCACTGCTTCCTTCCTCTCTGCATTAACTCCGTAAATGGAGGTATACAAAAGTCATAGCAAGTAGTGTATTTAAAAGCTTCTGCTTTATGCAACCCAAGAAATGCAGCACAAGAAAGAAGCACATCCCCATCACGACAATTTTTTATCTTGTATGGTCAGTACAAGCCTCTCCTATGAATTCTTGTTCATTACAGCTCTGGAATGCCTAAACTTTTATTTCTTGTGTGCTCTCTAAAAACCCTTGCTAGGGATCTTTGCTGCATAAGTGTAGTTGCATTAGTGATGTCTAGACTAGATTTAATACTACACAGCTGCTAGCAATGAAGAAAATTTTGGCAGTACCTTGTTATTCCCTTTAATATGTTCTCAGGATTTTTAATCACCATACTGCTGATTTCTGTGTAGATAAAGTAATAGAAATTAGCTAAATCTTTTATGGTCCCTGTATGTACCCACTGGTTTCAAAGCCCTGGCATGAATAGTTCCACATCCAAAATATCAAGCTGAATTATTAGAACTAGTCTTGGCTATGAAATCGGTTGTTAAATCCTCTATGAAATGCCATAAACTCTTCTTGTCTCAGTTCTTCCAGTGTAAAATGAGATGTCTAGTGCTTTCTCATTGTATATATATATATATATATTTATATATATATACATATATGCATGCACAAATATATATGCAAGGTCCATCAGAGTCCCTAATGTTGTAAAGAGGAGAGTAAAACTTAAATATTGAACACTCATGATTAAACATGACATTCATCTCACTCAGTGACTGTCTTTCAAAATCTTAAGCATCTAGGATCTCCTAAGAATTAAGAGAGAGTGAATGCCTAAGTCTGGCCTGCCCTGGACACTTGTCAGCAGATGAAATGAACTTCTCTAAGGTGCACATGTCTCCCCAGGGATGATAGAGGTTACCAGATTAAACTATGATTCCTACTTTTAGAGGCTATACTTGACTCATGCTTACATTTTAAATAAAAATCTCTATTATGGCTGAAAGCAGAAAATGCTGATTTTTACTTTTGCATGAACCTGGCATCATCAGAGATGATGATATAGTGGGATACAGATCTATAAATAATTTCTAAATGCATAGATTTTATTAATGTGGAGAGAAAAAAAAATTACACATTGAATTTAAAGGAAAGAAATGCACCCAGTGAAGTTCATTTTTTTCTTCTGTTCTTGGTCTTTCTGGTTTATGTTTTCTGGGGTATGATAGCATACCAGGAAAATCTTGCTAAATATTTTATTTTCAATAAATATAATTTCATGGTGATGAAATCCTTAAGTATCCTGCTAAATCTAGAAGAGGACGCAAGCCTGTTCTCCACATCATTTTACCATCTTTCCCCAATAAAGTCTGAGGCTCTTACAGGGTCTCCAGTCTCAAAAAATCCCAAGAGGTCTGTAGCAGTTGTGTTCAGCAACTGGTGGAAAATGCTCACATAGAGGAGCTATAAGCATAAAAGAAGCTCCTGTCCTGACTGGGTGTTGCCTCCTCTTTACTACCTGAGACTCTTGGCTTTTCTCTCCGTTTTGTTTAGTTTCCATCTTTACACAGAATTGGCAGGAAGTCCTGGCTGGGGCTCTCTGAGGCTGAGGCAGCCATTAGAGACCAGCTGTGGTGCAAAATGACTCTGTGACATTACACCACCTTTATTCCACAGAGAATAGAGAGGAGCTGCGGCTCCCCGTTGGATTACCACTTGAATCTTCAAGTATTCTTTTATTCAACAAAAGCGTGGCTAAAATTTTGCAAGCCAAGTGTGGCATGTAGGCACTCACCTTCCACAGAGATTGGAACAGATCCTCTGCATTACTAAGCAAGTGCAGGATTTAGACTTCTTTATATGTCACTCTGGAGAACAAAGAGCTATTAGACTAATGATTAGCATATTTTGACCAAGCTGTGCAAGAAAAACTTCCTTTTGTTTCCAAAATCTTGCACTGGTGCTCAGCAGAGGCTTTGAACATACTTGGACATTTGAATAAAATGAATAAACAATACACAATGAGAAAGAAAAAGACTGTGACTAACTGAAATCATTCCAAGCTCTGTCTGCTGTTGTGGCATTATTTGCCAGTTTACATAATGATGGTTTTGTCACTTCACTTAAAAATTAATTTATAACTACTTGACTCAGTCCTTTATATTTCAAAATCTTTGCAATGAAATAGTTGAAAAATATTCTGTCCACATGTGATGAAACGTATTCTCTTTGGATGCTTGCTCACTTAAAGGTTGTTCAGCGCTGCCTGCACTGGATAAATAGTAGGATTTGAGGATCTATTTATCATAAGAAAAGGCATTGTATGAGAGGACAGGGTAGTAACATTTCGTGTTCTGCAACACTACATGCATTTCTGATCACCATGCTTCCATGCATGTTATTGGGTGGGAGAGCTGAGAAAAGCAATTACCACGATGAGAGACAAAGAACCAAGGAAACTGACTTCCTAGAGAAGCTGGAGAGCCACATGCACATACAGTAGCTTGGATAAATGATTAATGGCTACTGGGACTGACAGAGGTCTTAGGATATTTAATGGGTGTTAACACAGAAGTGACAGAACCTTTCAGGATAACGAAAGTAAAGTGTAAATCTTTTGGAATGGGAAAATGTTGTGTAAGACATGGTATCTTAAATCTATTGGAGTAATCACTGTTGCTGTATTATTTTCCTAGGTTTATTTGTATTTTTTACCTGGCTGCTAGAAATTTACTTTAATAACAATAAGAAAAAATGCAGTCAATGTGACAAGAAAAAAAACTTCTCAATTTTGAGAGAAAAATCTTGTCTGGAAATTTTGATGAACTCTCTGAAAAGTTGTAAATCCCTGTCTCTTTGGACTATAGTAGAAAAATGGAAATACGTAAGCAAGTGCACAATAGCACTTTTAGACTGACAGAGAACAGACCTAAATTTGATCAGGTTTATTTATTTTAAATTCCAACAATAATCAGAACCTTTAACTTTTAAAAAGCACATTATCTCTTGATGCACGTATAATGCAAATAACACTAGAAAAGCCAAGCAAGAGAAATAGTAAAAAAGAGGTGTTGAGGCACCCCTTCTTCTCTTTGTTCTTCTGAGAATGTGCCCTAGAGGAAGCAATGGAGTAAATATCATTCAAGTTCATGCTGGAACATAAGCACCTTCACCAGGGCTGGCACGCACTTGCCCTGCTTTACCTACCAACTCAGGATGACAAGCTTCTATCACCCACTCAAACATTTGCATCATGACTGCAAACACAGCCAGGCATAACATGCAGCCTCTCAGAAGCTCATTCCTAGAAAGCCTGGGGCAGGAGCTGATGCTGCCATGCTTGGGATGGGCACCCACAGGGTGATGCCAGGGTGCTCAGACCATGCACACTGGTACTCTCCTTTTTGCCCAGGGAACAAATTTTCCTTCCCAGCCTGTCCTCCTGACTTCAGAGACGTTTGAATCTTGCTAGTTGTTTGGAATAGTGGGTTTGAATTATTTTTCTGCTCTGTCTGTAGTGATGAAGTACAGGGCTGCTTGACAGATACTCTTGGACACCACTGGCTGTGTAATTTGTACACATTATTGCCACATTTTTTGTTCCTTCCTTCCTTTTTCCACTCCTGCACCTACATTTCTCTTCCCCAATCTTTTAGTTGACAAACAATCAATCCCTAACTACTTTCTCTGAATTTGTGCCAGTTTTGAGATATTGATACCCATAAATGTTATTTCTGTTACCATTCCTTAGGTAATCTTAATCTTATGTGTTCTTACTGCTGTGATCATGCAGTTACTGTTGACCTTGCAAGAGTTGACTACCCACAGAAGTCCCCAGTGCTCCTCTTAGTTATCTGTGAAGTTTGGCATATGCTTGCTCCTTAACCACCTGTGAAATTCAGACCTGTTCTACAGTGCTCTCTGTAGCTTTTGATAGTATCTCACACTGTTATTTATGACATCCAAGGACTTCTCAGGTTGGGTTCATCCAGTGGGTTTTCATGCCCTATTCCACCTAGCCTCACTGGAATTCAGTCCAGTAGCCCTGACACCTGCCTACAGCCCACTCAATTTCTGCTTTTTCTGCCTTACTCTTATTTTTCTTCACTTGGCATATTTTACCCTTTCTGAGTTTTGTTTCTTTTCCCAGTTTTCAGCTTTCTTCCACTTAAAAAAAAGTCTCTAAATAACCATAACCAAAACTTTAAAAGAGCTGTGTATTGTGGTGTTAATCTACATCTGGCTGTAATTCCTGAAAGAAATAATGAGTCTGAGTCTGGAGTACCCTGCATGAGCTCTGATGTCATGTATGATTTCATATAACAGTATTATAAAGGCAAATGTGTAACAGGCTACATTTCCTTGGCTTAGTGAAGAAATCAATGACCTCCTGCACTAATGCACTGTTATTCTGACTCATCCAGTAGAACAGTCCCAGCTCTAAAAGACAAAACACAGAACCAGGTCCCTAATGTATGCAAGGACAGAGAGATTGAGGGTTTGATATATAATGAATGAATAAAATTGCTAGTGTGAATATACCTTAGATAATCATGTTTAATATGTTACTAGTGTCCTTACCAGATTTGACTTCTGTAGGACTCATCATAGACCAGTCCCAGACAGTCTGGTCTCAGATTCCCCCAAAGGCCTGTAGCTCCTTAGGTCTCCCTAAATCAAAATTTCTAGTACTCTTAAAAGCTGAGCTCAGTGCCTCTGAAAAACTGGGTCTGCCCTCAGCCATAAGTTGTTGTTTTACAAAGCATCACATACATTAAAAGTAGTTCAGCTTTTGTCAAAAGAATCTCCAAAGCTTTTTATGTTCATAAGAAAATAATAGAAGGAGATTTAAGTGCTTACACATACCATTCCTTTTTCCTCCCCTAGAGAGAAGGAATGTCACGGTTGGTGAGAGTTAATGCTTGCAAAATTGCACTATTCATATAATTTCTATTAGAGTTTTCAAATGTATTTTAAATTTTAAAGGTTTCTTTTGCAAAATAACACAGACCCTTTTCTTTCTTCTGTTAAAACCCAAAACCTAAGAGATGTGTGTGTGTGTTTATATGTACATGCTCTCTTTTAATGAACAACAAAAACCTGTCTTCAGGGCAACATAGGCATTTATGAAGCAGACAATGGATTTTGCCCTTAATACTAGATACCATTTGCTAGGTGGGTGTGCTTTAACACACACTCTGACTTGAGGACAAATTTGGCACTTTTTTTGGCGTCAACTGCAAAAAGTGTTTCTACTGTATAGCTGCCTTCCAATTTACACAGTACTGATGTGTTTTCCTTATGATAAAATCCCAGTGCACTAGAAATGACTGGTGTTCCATTTCTGCTTTCCATTCCCCATGTTTTCTCCAGTTCTTATCAGTGCTGATTGACACTATTCAATATTTTTCATACTTTCAATGTGATAAAGATCTCTGCCTTTCTTTCCTATTGCCACATCTGGTCTTCTCACATATATTCCAATTCCATTAATAGTAACATTTCAAAAATTCAGTAATGCTTTTTCATTTCTTATTTTCTTTATCTTTGTGTCTTGTGAAGATAACACTCCTCTCTTACTTGCTGCACATTACTGCCAACTTTCTAATGTAGTAATTTATAGTTCTCTCCAGACAGTTAGATGCATCAACTGAAATGTGATTTACAGTTAATGAGGCCAGGCCACACATTTTATTGTCCAAATTCACATTTTCCCTGTCATCTGTCTTCTGTCTTTGCATTGGCATATCTTATGCAAACCACCTACTTAGAGCAGCCATGGTTAAAACGTCAGGCTGTTCTGTCCTTCCTCCTTTGTCAGGTTGCTTGTAATTTCCAAGGTATTTAATGAGATTTCATAAAAGATACTCCAGGTGGGATTTTTTTCAGCTCTGTCTGCCTGGGTATCTCTTCCTGTTGTCTAATGACCTATTGACAGAAGTAGTATATTCTTCAGATAGTTTTGGTTTTGGTCCAGTAAGTCCTTCTCTCATAGTTTCCTGTCATTACTCATTGTATTCACTGACATCCTTCACTGATCTCATCTTTTCTTCTGTACATTTCATGCCAACATAAAGTCACTTCAGGTCAGAGTTCATACAGTGCTAACTTCCTCCTGCTGCTCCTGTCAGATTCCCTTAAATCTACTTTTCATCAAGACACTAATCCCAGGCATATGATCTAATTGGGTGGTATGTTACACAGCCTTAAATATCCTAAGCATTACTGAATTTTGCTTGAAAATATTCTTTGTTTGCTTGTCACAATTCTCCTCTCTTAAGCTCCTACTTAAAGCTGCCTACATCTGCACTCTTGTACAGCCCATGCCATTTCCTGTGGCATTTGTGCAATTCCTTTCAGTATCAAAAGGCACTTTTAAATCTAAATACTAACTCAAATCTCAGAAAAATTTCACTGAGGAATTAATATCATGGAAAAACTGCGTATTTTCAATCCCTGTAAAACGTGGAATTTTTTCTTTTAATTTTCCAATAACTTTTCCAAAACATTTTAGTATTTGCAACTTAAAAAAAAAACCAAATGAGAAAAGTAAGAGTAAAATAAGCCTTTCCTAAATGCTTACCTTTCTATTGTATCAATCCATTCTTCTTTCCATGCAACCTATTTCAATTTCTAATAACAGATGCCCTTAAAAGATTCAAATATATTGCAGATTTCTGTCACTGTGATAGTGTTGTGTTCCGCAGTGTAACTTACCTGACTAAACTGCAGGCTGCTTGGCAAGGCTTTCTTCTCCATGTTGTCATTGTCTGCTATCTGATGGCTCTTTACAACCTCAAACTTTGGTATTCTTGTTCTTGAGGAATCCTACCAATACCTTAAATACGCTTGAAATTTATTCTTTTTGGTTTTTGCTATTAATGCAGTTCAGTTATACCCAAATCATGGGAAAAGAGAATATATACTTGCAATTTTAGGTAGAATGTTTTACTTTGTAACACTATTTTTCATTAAACAAATCTTTCTTGATGCCGTTCAGGTGAGTGAATATTTTTGCCTATTTTTGCATACATTTTCTAAGCACATTTATGTTTGCAAAACTCTCAACTGATGATTCCAGACTCTCTTCATTCCCATTTACTTTCCAGTTAGGCACTTTTGTCTTCATCCTCATCTATGGTTTGCACTTTAATTAGCCACGCCATGTTATTAATACTTTGTTTTTAATATCTACTTCTCAAAGAAGTCTTTGTTTCCCTTCAATCAAGAAACCAAGCATTCTTATTCTTCAGCAGTTGTATTCTTCTTACCTTTGGTTCAGTTACCTGTCCAATTTCCTCTTTTCATGTGCAAACATTTTTATTTTAGTGGAAGCATTATCATTATAGATAAAGATAATAGCAGTATGGAAAGTTGTCCCACATTTAGCAGCAATAAAAATAATATTACTGACTTTACATGTGTCCTTCTCCGATACAAATTCCAGGCTTTGAATTTAATTTTGACATGGAAATTTTGTGGCAGGAAAACCATATATTGATTTTTAATTGGGGATGATAGTGACTCCTCAAATTGGTAAAATGTTCAGGTTTATTTGGAACATGTCTTCTTCCATGTTTTTGTGAATACAGCAAATCCACATCAAAGGTGATCTTTTCTGCTGGTGCTGCTTAAAATTCAAGGATTTCTTTCTCTAAGTAAAGGTATTTGAGACTCTTTCAGGCTCTGGGTGTTGGAAAAATTTGTTTCTCTGCCGGTCTCACAACTGGCAACGAGAAGGGTTGGTTGGCATCCTACTGTGTTAGTGCACAAAAAGCCTACATGACCTGCTCACACGCCTGACTGCCTTTGCTGGCAGCAGAAAGTCTGGCGAGGAGCCCTAGATAAAGTTCCCAGCTGCTGGGCCTTTGCATTTTCTCAGCGAGGCTCCCACCCCCATTGCCAAGTCTCTATAGAGAAATCAGCGTTGGACAGCACCACGCTTTGGCTTTCCATGTCAGTGTCACAAACTGAGACCACCGATGACACAGAGAGGAATTGGGATTTTGGCAACTGGGTGAGAGTTCATGATGCTTGGCACCAAAGCCTGTGATGAGGGTCACATAATACAACATGAAACCTCTTAGTAATGTAGCAACTGGCCCAGAATTTGCTGACTGCTTGTTAGAAACTGAACAATCCCAAACTGTCTGACCAAACCCTACCCTATGTGTCCTCAGCTGCTTGTCCCAGATGACCAATGACAACTGTTTTTGAAAGGGGTCCAGGAATGTCTTTGTAGTGCCTTTACTTTTCCACAGCTCTAGCCAAGTGACTACGTACCAAGAACCCTGAAACTCTGAGCCAAAACCTCTCCCTCCTGGTACATCTTCCATAAACGTGTCCTCTGTTGGATTTTAAATTCAGCTGACACTGGAATATGCCAGAAAAAGAAGCTTGAACAGAAGGATTTGTTGATTAGTAATCCTTTTAATATCTTAAAAAAATGTAGCTTCTCCATTTTTACCACTAGTACAAGCAGCATAGGGAGGAAGGGAAAAATGCAGACTCCTTACACAAACAAGAGGTAATTGTCTCTAAAGTCAGCTATGAATAAAAACTTTTAAAAAAACAAGGCATTCCTGGTATCTGTTTCTCTAAGTTTCTAAAGGATTTTGAGGAATAGATAAGCGTTATGTTCCGACATGAATTTTTATAGGTAACACCTCTAAAAAGTTATTTTTCAAAGGTTTTTCTTTGGAAACTTGTGTTTGATCTTGACAAATTAGAAAAAGGTCAGCAATTTTACAAAATGAGCTACTAGTGAAAGGGAAGCCACAGCAAAGGTTCATCTGAACAGATATCTGCCTTATTGTTGTCATACATTGTGAATGTTAATCTTAGGAGGTTTATAACAGGAGAGCAATATTATTCTTTGGTCAGCAATGCTCTGGACCACTACTGTCTGAAGAACATGTCAAATAAGATCCTTGACTAATTTAATCAGAATTTTAGTATTCAAATATTGTTTGAGCACAGGGTCTATTCATATTCTGAGTTTTAATGATAATCATTGCAGCACAATTCAGAGACCTCAGTTTAAGAAAATGTTTCCTTCCTTCTGTGATATGGTCACATCTACTGCTTAAAATAAAGGAAAAATAAATACTTAAAATCCCCCCTTCAGTATAACAGAAATCAATATATCTTGACCCTTTTCTGTCCCTGAAGCCCCAGGAAGGTGTCCATGAAGAAACTAAAAAGCCCTGCAATGGACTTTCTTGCTATTTCCTCCACACCTAATGTGTCTATCAAGCTGGTAAAGCCATTTCATTTGCTTTGCCTCTCTCTCTCTATGGAAATGTTGCCATTTCCTCTTTAATTCTGTTGATTTACTCTTTGCTTGGGAATTTGACCTCTAAGTAACTTTGACTTTCAACAAGCACTTTTATGCCACTCTAAGTCCTTTCTCTCTCCAGATGCCAAGTTAAAATCTTGGCCATTTCAGGCGGGACATTGGAATAGGTGGAGAAAAGCAATTCTCTCCTATTTTATATTTCCGGCTATGCCTTTCTCATAATTCCTCTCTCAGGTTTGGTTATCTGCCATTTAAACATGTATTACTGTTCTATTTGCTAAAATATGAACATTAATCTTTTTCTCCTTGGGCTTCATTTTCATACTAGAACAAATAACAAGGGTCAGCAGCAACCAAGCAGCTATGCTCCTCTCCACGCCTCACCCCTATCTCTTCAACCTTCTACCTGGCTGCATCAGAGAGCATTTCTTCAGCTCTGTTCCTGAAGAATCCAGAACTGTGAGTTAGGTGGGAAGATGTCTCCTACAGCTTAGGAGAAAAGGTAAAGGCACCAGAATGGGACTGAAAATGATCAATTGAGAGATGCATCCAGCACAAGTCAATGGGAAACACTGAGAATGGTGAGTTTTCTGATTTCTTCCTAATTATTTTCATGTCTGTGACTTCAGGTAAGGACTTAGCAGCGTAACCTTTTAATGTCTTCTGGTAACAGACCCAAATAATCGTTCTTCCCATGAACACGGCAGTGTTCCTTATTTTTTTTTACAGGAAGAGGATGATGCATCACCTCTTTTCTGTAGTAAAGTATAGTTACTATGGGCATTCTGAAAAACAAAAGGAAATTCATTGTAGTCAGGCTGCTCCAAGTCCTTTGTATTGCATTTTAAATAGTTTTCTTAATCCTCTGTCTGGATCTATCCTTAAGATGGGTCACTATTATAACCCTATATGTGTTTTAAATTGTCATTTTATTGGTGAGAAGGTTGGAATTAAACTAGGTATCTATGACATTTAACTGAAATTTTCTTGCCTATTTGAGTTGGAAAATGTAATCTGTATTTATTTGTTAAATAAGCTATGTTTAGAATTAACAATCAATATATTTCTGCAATATGTGAACTGTAGCCTGCATCAGAAAGGCTGTGAAGAGAAAAGGAGGGAGGGTCAAACAGCTATACTGAAGTTTGTATATTAGAGTTCAAAGAGCAAGATAATATTCCTGTACAAGCATTCAGATAATATATCTGGGGTCTTAGAAGTGTGCTGCATTATTTTTAATGTTCTCATTTCAAAGCTTGGATTTTCACTGACAGCATCTTATGCAATCATTAGGCAGGTGTTAATAGGTACAAATACAGTGAGACAATAGTGGAAAATGCCCTAAAAATATCAGCAGTGAGCTAAACACTTTTCCCTGATCTCTGTGTGCCCTCTCCCATTCAATTTCTGGTGCATAAAGTAAAATGTAACCTGGGAGGAAGAATGTGGTTTTGCAACAGGCATTTTTCAGAATGACTGAAACTGCCAATTGCTCTCCTGGAAAAACAATGGACACAGACAAGAACCAACACTGGGATAAGTTTCCATCTCTCGTAGCAGGATGAAGGGAGAAACAAGTCCAAACCATAAGATTCTTAAGAAAGACAATAAATAAAATCTAATTAATCTTGACACAGTTAACTTCAGTAAGGTAGGTTTGAACAAAGATGAACATATCAGATTTTTAGCTAGTCAGCTGCTTTAATATCTCTCTTCATCTCTTGTCTCTTTTCAGTACAAGCATTCCATCTGTGGCCTCAGAGTCCCTTCCAGCCGTAACCTTCAAGGTTAACCTCCTTCTTTGTCATCCTTCCCTACAACACTTTTTCCACACAGGCTTTCTGACTATGCTACTGAAATAATCCTCACAATAGTGCCTCCAAAACAAACTCCAGGGACACACAAACTGGGAAGTACATGGTGTGGCTGCTTTTCTGGTGTTTTTTCTATATCTTGTCTCTTCACCCAGGATTTGCTCTTTCAGCTTATGACAGGTCCATAATTGTGTCTACTCTGGGATGTAGAAAAGTTATGGGAATCCAGTGCTGTCTGCCAGTGGCTGTCAGACCTCTGACCCAGGAACACATCATTGTACTTAGGCTCTCTGACAACATTTATAATTAATAATATTAGTTAGAGAACTAGTTAGGTGTTCTTTAGGTTTTTGCAGTATAGTTTGATCTAGGAAGTCCAGCTATGCTGATTTTAGACTTTTAAACTCTAAGATTTGAATTATTGTTTGTCAAAATGAAGTAAAACTTTATGATAATTAAAAAAAAACCCCCAGGCATCTGACCTGCCTTTTCTTTTTATGGGCATCAAATCTCTCATCTCAATAGTTTCTTCTGTAATGTTGCCATGTGCTAACTAGTGGTTGAAAGGCCAATAATGTGACTAAAATCTATGTAGTTATCATGCAAATTGAATCTTCAAAATGAACCTGAAATTTTCCAAATATAACTCTATTAAGTCTAGTTTATTGATTAAACTGATGCTATGTTTTGTGCTAACTATCCACTTGCCTGCTTCCCAAAGCAGAAGACTGTCATATTGCTGTGCTCACACAAGGCATGCCTGTCTAGATTGAAGATTGGAATGTATTCTGTCCAGTTCATATATGTATAATTTACTGTTGCCTTTTTTTCTTGGACAATATCTTCATGGTATGTCACTTTCTCTCTCCTTTGCCCAAGCCTTTCTTTTGGTAAAGAACATGCCTCTGGTTGCATGTTGCATGTTGCTTCTCCAGTGTTTTAGAGTTTAAGCACACAAGACACATTAAATTTTATTAGCATCATCTAGTCATGATATAGGCAGAGATCTGATAGATTAGAGATTAAAATGAAAGATTGCCAGTGCATGTGTGTTGTTATATTTTTTTTTGCTTATCTTTCCATTATTCAGTAGGTTGGAGAGAAATTCTAAACATCTGATATTTCTTTCAAGATAATTGAGAAAAAATGAATGAAAGAAATGTACGTAAGTGACAGTGACCTTTCCCTCTTTATTTTCTTTTTTTTTTCTTTTTTTTACTCATTCCATAAATCTATTCAGATTAATTCTTTTGATTCAGAAGTTTCAGCTGTTGACTGCTATGAAAACGAACACTTCATAGGTAGGCAATGAATCACTTAAATTTTCAAATTGAGAGTGACTCTCCAAATTGGTGCTGATGAACAATCTGAGCAGCACAGGTTCTGAAATCATCACTCTTGTTCAGTTGTACCTCACTTTGCAAACAAGCATCTGAAAGAGAGAGGCTTCTTATGGAGTAAGGGTCAATTTTGCAGCGACAAGTTTATCATCATTTACTTTCATCATGGGTTTTAGACAGTGCTTTATGTCTTCCAAGTAATGCTATTTTCAGTCCCACAGAACAGACAAAAAAATATAACCTCTGTCAATATTTGCAAGCAACCCTCAGTACTTAATGGCTTCAGAAGAAGATACATGTTATTTTATGTTGACATTTGGTTTTCACCAAAAAAGTAGGAAATGTTTAGAAAAGCTTTGGTCGTGAAGCAAAAAGCAAATTATTCCCATTCCTTCACTTTAATGTTAGTTTCTTCTTCGCCACATCCAGTACTGTCTCAGAAGCACATCTTTTGAAAGCACTGTGGCAGTTTCTGAATCCTCATTCATAATACCACAACCCAGTCTAAGAGACTTATGTAATTATGTAATTATGTGTTTTTTTCATGCAAAATAGTTGGTTGTGTCTTTTATGTCAACAGAAACATGACAGCAATAATAAATAGGATGCCATGCAGATAAAATTAACTAAACTAATAACTAATTATTTAAGAAGTCACATGTTGGCTACACAATGCCTGATTGCATTTCCCAGAGAGCTGCACATGTGAAGATGAATTTTAGCTCCTATCTGTAGTTCAGTAGTTGCCAAGATCTCAGATCCAAGCTCAGCAGTATATCCCTGATAAATGATATGCAGGCTGAAGGAATCCATGTCTATGTCATAGCCATCTAAATATGTGCCATGCCAAAGTTAATAATTTATTCATAACTCTACAAATCTCTTGAAAATATCCTTCTTTTCTCAAGGAAATTGTCATTTGTGCTTATTTCCCATGTAAAACCACAGCCCCTTCAAGCAGACTGGACAGCTTTTCACCACAAGCCTAATGGCATCTGGGCTGCTGGAGAGAGTGCATTTACTCAATCCTTTTTCTTATAGTTAAAAAAATAATAATATATATATACATATA
>WAAE01034212.1:0-10359 GCA_013400495.1 Nicator chloris | reverse complement strand
TTTTTTTTTTTTTTTGCCTTAACAGTTAAGTCCTCCATTTATATTTTTGAAGAAAAGACCTGTATTGGTTTCTTTTTTTACTCCTGGCATTGATTGAGCCATTCCAAGGGATGGGGGTGAAGGTTGTTTTTTCAATATTTTCCTCTCTTGCTTTTTTTTCTTATTTAGTTATTGCTGGCACACATGGATTGCTATGACACAGTTTTCCATAATCATCTCTTTGAGAACTGAAAGTGAAAGCAGAAGTTAGCATCAGTGTGTGTTTGTGTAAATGCACATGGGAGATTTGCTTTTTTGAAGGATTTTCCTTTTCTGGACCTTTCAGGTGATTGTCTTACTTAAGATGTAATATGAACAGAAAGTCTAGATCTATTTTTGTCTTTCTGGTTACTGTATTGGACTGGATAGTTGTGATTGTTTTATGGACATGTTTAACTGAGTTTTGAATTGGTCAGAGTTTGTTAACAGTAGGAGATGCAGCCCTTTTGCTTATACTCCTTCTCCACTTCTTCTGATAGCTGTCTTGCCTTTAATGAACATGCCTTATAAATTTGAAATATGCCTCTGAAGATTATTTTATGTGGAGAAGAATTTTAAATAATATTTTCCAGATAGTCATGTGTATGCATTTGTGTATGTCTTATTCACACATACCAGTTTGGGGTGTGTTTTATAATCGTTGCAAGATAAAAACTGTTAGAAACCAGTTAGAAGAGAGTTTGTCGATAGAGTAGCCAATACAAGCTGAACTGAGCCTCCTTTCCTATGCAATAGGAGTCTTGAGTGTAGAAGCTGATATAGTCCTCAGTTTTGTGCATAGGTGATAAAAACCACTGCAAAGAACAAGTTCATATTTCCAGCTAACTTTATAATGAGTTGAAAGCAAGTAATATAAAGGATTTTTTTTGTAATATGTTTTGAATTTATCACATTTTTTCCCTTCCACTGGTGTCTCTGTGATAATTCTGGTGATTTTAACTTCACTACTTTTAACACCTCACAGTAACAATTTGACACTGACAAGCAATCTGGCAAGTGAGACCATTTGGTGCTTTTCCTGCCAGACTTTGCTCTTGAAATGGCAAGCTACTGTCCACCTCATTTTATTTTTATGCTTCTTTTGGGCATGTAAAATCAATGATATTAATTGTTCCTGAAACACAATTATGATTTTCTCTGTGGTGGGTATCCTGGGAAAAAACAACAAACCAACGAAAAAAACCCAAAACATGGAACTGCTGCTTGAACTTTTGTAGTGGTGAGGATTCAGATGGATTTCTGCATTTCATTTTTGTCCATGTTTTGTGAGAGAGGAAAAGATAAGAACCACCAGAGCTTTGGAAGTAGGTGGGATAAGCTTCTCTGTAGGACTTGACATTGTCACTTGATGGTAAATGCAGCTTATGTGATGTTATTCAGAAAAATGGAATATTCTAGACATAGAGTAGCAAATGCAGTCAGTAATGTCTTCCTCTGTCCTGTATTTCTAGCAAATTAAACTCCATTTTTGGGCCTTGCAGTTCTGAGACCAAAACACTGAGCTGGAGCTTCTGGCTGCAGACCTTGGGAGCTTAACAGCAGCCCGCTGTCTGGGAGGGACTGGCTGCGGAAACCATTTAGTCTCTCTCTTTTTCTGTCTGGGTCATTTCAAGGTCCTGCTCTTAATCTTCAAAGCTTTTAATTTTCTGAGATTAGGCTACCTCAGGACCTGCGTTTCTGCCGTGCCAAAGCTGCTGTGCTCATCAGGGTCACTGAAGCTTGCTGAACTCTGAGTGAAGGCTTTAGTAGCTGGATATTCATGGCATTTGTAAATTTTTAGAACCTTAGCTGTGGAAACTCCTACTCAAAGTGGCCAGAGTGTCCTGTAATCTGGCTGTTTTTAGCATCTTTTTGCCAAAAGTTCCTGTTCATCCAGGAAAAATAATGAAGGTTTTCTTTTTAAACACAATTGAAAGGAGACTTGTAAATAAAACAAAACAAGAAGAAAGCAAAGTCTTAAAATTTTTGATTGGTTTGAGAGGCTGTAGGTATTTGTTTTCTCTGGGAGGGATTGGATGAGCATAGTGGAAAACATGAAGGATTTTTCTTCAAAAGGAAAGAATGGTGGCAGTTGCTGGAGGTTTATAATGTGCATCTGTAAATAACCTGTATAAGAAACATATTCACTCATGCAATTTCAAATGAGTGCTGTTCTATTACTAAATGTAGTGAATTGAGGCTTTGGTAGTTGCTGTCCACTCCAGCAGAATCGAAACTTCTATCTAGTGAGGGAGAAAAGCCAACACATGTGCCCTCGTATCCCGGAGCGCTAACTAAAACATGGATGAGGATTGTGCTCATGGCTCACTTGCTTGTTGGGTTGCTTAGCTGTTTGGCTTTTTTCTCTTGCTTGCAGCACAAGTTACTTTATGGATGCTGAATTGTGTAGGATAGTGCACAGTGGAGGTTGTTTAGGCAGGCTGGCTGCTTTAATGTGTTGGTGATAGGTAAAGCTCCTTTCCTTGGCTTCCTTGAGGTTTTACAGAGAATCATCAAGAAGCTGAGGTGTTTAAATTACCATATAATTGCTCAAGCTCTCTTTGGGGATGTCTTAACAGGCCCTCATGGTAGCCCACAAGGTAACACAGTACTAAAATGTAGAACATGAGTTTCTTCGGGCAGTATGCTACAAGCAATGAAAATTTCTTATTCAAGGGAATATGTTTTCAAGACTTCTGTTCAGCAGGGATTCTTTTAAAGTACTTCTGATAAATGGCTTCAGTGCTAATGTATTTGCATTCCTTCTAGACACTCTATCTCAAGCTGTTTTGGCTGGGTGAGCCCCATGACACACCTTTTCCTTCTTGATGGAGCTGTTCATTCTGGACTTGATTCAGAATCTGTTGGAGTCAATGGAGTCTGGCAAGGATCTCTAACGTTCTTTTCCTGCTTATGTACTGTATTTTTTCCCACTTAGACTTTGCAAATAGCACAATTGTGAGAATGAAAACTTTTTGTCACTTGTTTACATAAGGAAGTTGGGGATGCATTTGAAAGTTAATTTAGTTTTTATCTTACAAAAATGGTATGGCTTATTTCTTGAAGCAGTACCGAAATCTAGCAGATTCTATGCTGATTTTTTTGTTAGTTTAAACAGAATGTATTTGTGTTTGTTCATGGGTAGAAAATGCTCTCAACTTCTGATGGCTTTCTCTCAGTGTTTTGTCTTGATGTCATTTCCATGTTTCTCAGTGCCAACCACAAGAAAAATAAGGGAGGTACCAGGGAAAGATTGTCATTGTGTTGCTACAAACAGGAGAGTGTGACTGCTTATTGAGATTATTTATTCATGTTGTGAAGAATATATTGGTCCACCCAAATATTTTGATTTCTGTGATATTTAGCTATTACATCTGATGAAATGCTGAATCTGAAAAATGTAATTGATGGTCAAAATAAAAAGTATGCCACAAAGCAAGAAAAAACCCCAACAAAAACACAAGAAAAAACAGCTCCCTAGAAACATCAAACTAAAAAACCTAGGCTGAGAGGTTATGGTAATTTTTGGAAGGTGTAAGAATTTCTACAGGGTAGCAGTATTCCAATCTAAAATGCGTCAGATTATGAACCACAATGAGATGTTGAACCACATTTTGAAGTGGATGTTTAGCTGAAACTTTACTGTTGCAGGATAAATGGTGATATGGATTAAAATTTCATATTCCTAAAGAAATTCATTGGTTTTTATAGAAGAGGAAGTTGACGCTGTTCTCAATTACCTCACAAAGATTGAGGGCAATAACTACTACTACCAATGTTTTTAAAACTTTATGTAGCTTTTTAGCTTCTTAATCCTGATACAATTTCATTGTTTATATAAAGAAATAATTAGGTAAAATACTGAAATTAATCTTTAGGTGGAACTGTAGTAATTAATTTTCATAGTTATCTTGAAATAACCATTGACAGCAAAATGAAATAAAATTACTGGTCCCATATGGTTTCTCTGCACAGAACAGTTGGCAAAGCATCTCTGAGCATTCCTGCTTCCAGAGCGTGTAATCAAAATAATTACACAAATGTGCATATATTTTGTAGGCCTGACAAATGAGACATGTGACTTTGAGGGATGTGCTCTGAAAGCAGGATGGAGGCAATTAACAGTTGAAAGTTCCACCATGAAAATTATTGACCAGTCATGAGATAAGGATTTCTTGTCAGAGGATCTCCTTGACATAGTATCTTGTGAAGAAATGTTTGATAAATTAAGGTTACTACTAATAGTAAAATGCTACTGCTTTTGTAGTTAAAAAATGAATACTGATTTGTGAATATAAAATGTATTTAGAAAACAAGCATCTTCAAAATGATAGCAAACTTGAATAAATTTTACTGCAGGCCAAGGCTTGTTTTCTTACATAGTTTCAGCTTTAAAGCTCTCTTGGTGGTATAGAAGTAAATCTTTGCGGTGTATATTGAGGTCAGAGACTGCAAGCCACTTTGCTTCCCCCAAAAGACACAAAATGCAAGGTCTGTGTGAACTTTGGAAAAGCACCTGTGGTGCCCTGGTTTGGTGTGTGCTGTCTAGGAGGGATCTGGAGTGTGACAGTAAGCACAGAAATTAGAGCAATCACAATTTACTGTGTGTAGTAGAAGTCTGGGGATGTCAGATGGGGGTTCCAGGCTGTGCACCTTACAGCTTCATTCCAGTCTAGACTGAGAACCTTCAGGCAAGTAGCCTACAAAAAAAGTTGCAATACTGGACAACGTTGACTTTCATGGATGTGCCGAACCTGTCCTTCAAAGGGAAGCAGAGTATTGCTCTTCTCCAAGTGCCCCTGTCTTGGAAACTGTATCATACTTATTCCAATTAAAAAAGGGACAGCATCCATAGCAGTGGCTCCCCTGGCTTGTACAAGGAGGTTTCATGAGCCCTTTGCCCTCTGTGTGATTTTGATTTGGAATGGGCAGGAGCCTGGGATTGGTAAACTTGACTGGGCAAGTCAGAGCTGCCTCCTGCAGTTGACACTTAGGAATTTGAAGGGGCACAGTGCTCTTAGTCTGTGTGCTTGAGAGTAGTGTCAATAGCTCCTGGTGGCTTTTGGGGTGTAAGATGGCACCGCAAATACCAAGTTCTGAAGCGTTCTGTGGTCTGGTTTTGCGCTATGGGGGTTTTTTGGTGGCTGGTTTTTTTGAGGGTGTTTGAATGTTGGGTTTTTTAAGAGCCTGACTCATGATTTTACAGCTTTTGTTTGTCAATAGTGCAGCAGCTGTATCTCTTTCTCTCCCACTTTGCCCCAGAGTTTACTCAGTTGTAAAGGGAAAAATCTATGTCTGTGCCAAGGTACCTGTGGAAACATTTGAAGATTTGCTGTTTTTGAATTTAGTGATTACTGCTGGCCAATGAATGCAATAAGAGTGCTTTTATTAAAAAAATAATTTCCACTGCAATATGTATTGCAAAAATACAGTTGTGCTTAGCTCTCTCCAAGCCTGTTACATACCAAATAAAGTGCCAAACCAAAAAGCGTGTGAATAATTCCTACAGTTTTTCCTAGGACAACTTTTTTTAAGATAGCCCAATTTGGCATTCAGGTTTACATGTGAAAATAGCTGAGAAGTCCAGTATTTTATGGTGGAAACTTAAATAAAAACAGCTTATGGAAACAGCTGATGCCAGATGTTCTATTTAAAACCATTTAATTTTATTAACATTGAAGCTGCTTAATAGCTGTGTTTGCCCTCTGCCCTCCTTCTCGATGACGAGGCTGTAAGTTAAGTGAGCGGCTCTCGAGGCTTGGAAATGTGTTTTCCTTCAATTTGTGAGGAGGAAATCCCTTTCTCTCTCCATAAACAGATCATCTGTGGGGTTTCAGGTAGAGCTGCCAGAAAGTGCTGCAGGGCTGCTCTGAACTCAGCTCCTGTTATGAGTAGAACCACTGATCTGGGAATCCAAACCTGGAGCACCACCAGCGCTGTGGGCACTCACTGCCTGCCAGGGCAAACCAGTGTAGTATTGCTTAGAGTGTGTGGGCAGCCAAGGGAGTTTGTGCTGGGTAATTAATAATAGCTGTGAATTAGCTGCACTTCCTATTCCATGCAACTGTTCCTGTGTGTGCTCCTACCCGGCGGTAAACGCAGAAGTTTGTGTAAGCAAGCTCGCACTCGCTTTTATCCCATGGGAAGCCATTGGTCTATGTGCTTGGTGTGTGGTGTTTGTTTGGTTTACCCCTGACTAAACTAAGGTGGTAATCTGCTTCTGATAAAAATAAATGTCTCCAATTTAACCTCCAGTTGTGAGCTAATAGCTTAAACCGCTGCAAATCTGTGACTAGCCCAGGATCTCCGGTAATGAAGCCATGAAAATTAGTGAGTACTGCCAGGGTTAAGACCACAGCAGTACAGCAAAACGGTAGTTTATTTCACATTTACTGCTCAGTAATTGTGCTCATTAGTAAAAACATTGATGGCCCAGCAATAAATATAAAGCCTATTTCCAAAGTGGAATTAATATGGAGAAATAAGTGGCCTGAGAACAGTGTTTTATGTTTAAGAATTTGTGTGTTAAGTTAGGAAGAAGCCCTTATCAAATATGATGCTAATGGGGAGCTTCCAAAAGCAGAAAGAGACACAAAGTAGTATGTTGATCAGTGCCAAATAGACTTTATTTTTATGTACTTACAAGCACATATGCATATTCTACTGCAAGATAGGACAGCTTTAAAACAGTTCTTGCTGAGTCGGGTTAAAATGGTCACATTCTGATACAGCGTAAATGACCAATTAAGTGAGTAGGGAATTGCTTTGAAATGTGTTGTGCTGCTTTGGATAGTATCTTCTTCTCTTGTTACCTTTCAAGTATCATCAATTAAATTGGAAAACCATAAAAGATTAGGGTTTTTCCCTTAAGGTAGTAGAGAATGATTTCTAGTAAGAGGGAAATGTTTATGAAAAGTTCTTAAAACTATTTTTTATAGACTGAGTCAATTTTTTGCCTTTTTAACTATAGAAAAATTAGATGCCTCTTTTGGAACTGTAAGTCAGATTAAAGTCAGTTATTAGCAGCCATTGTGAAAAAGAAAATTACTATTCAGGTGCTGTTTGTTTCTGCTCTGGAAGTATGGAACTTCTAATGAAGCTGGACACAAAATCACCTAATGGGTCAGGTTGGAAAATAGCACAGTGGGACTTCTGGTCCAAACTCCCTGCTCAAGCAGGGTCATCCCAGAGCCCATTGCACTGGATTGTGTCCAGATGGTTCTTGAATATCTTCAAGGAAGGAGACTCCATAACCTCTCTGGGCAACCTGTTCCAGTACTTGGTCACCTTCATAGTAAAGAAGTTCTTTCTTATGTCCAGGTGGAGCTTCCCGTGTATCAGTTTCTGCCCATTGCCTCTTGTCCTGTTGCTGGGCACCACTGAGCAGAGCCTGGATCCACTCCCTTGATACCTTCTCTTCAGATACTTCCAGACACTGATGAGGTCCTTTCTTGGTTGTCTCCTCTGGAGGCTGAACAGGCCCAGCACCCTCAGCCTTTCCCCATAAAAGAGGTGCTCCGGTCCCTTAATGATCTTTGCAGTCCTCTGTTCTATGTGCTCCAGGAGCTCCGTGTCTCTCTTGTACTGAGGAGCCCAGAACTGGACACAGCACTCCAGATGTGGCCTCACCAGGACTGAGTAGAGGGATAGGATCACCTCCCTCAACCTGCTGGCAATGCTCTTCCTAATGCACCCAGACCACCCCTTTGCTTGAAGAAGTGGAAATATCAAGTGACTCGACTGTTGGAGATTAATTTATTTTACTTTCCTCCGTGTCTGGTAGGTTTCCACTTCTTCTAACATTTTTTCCCCAAAAAATCCGTTTATTTCAAGGCATCTGTTTCTCCAAGTGTGAAGAGGTATTAAATTAAAATCCTCATGTAATGCTAACTTCAAAGTACAGGTGATAGCAAAACCATATGACCAGAAACTACCCAGTGTAAAGATTCCTGGGAGGAGTGTTCAGCCAGAGCTTGACAGTTAGTGACAGCAGTTAGTGGGAAATACATAACCTAAGAACTGGAAAGCATTGGTCAAGTGATGTGTCTTCTCAGAAGAAGAACATGATGCGAGATTGACAAGAAGTGTGGAAACAATGCTTTTGGTTTTGTGTTTTACCCAGAAACAACATTATTGTTAACATAGCTCTTGTAATGCAATTCTCTTCACCATTTTCCAGCTCATGAAGTCTGTGTTTTCTTAATACAGAAATAGAAAATGGCGATTTAATTTATTAATTTAATTGATTTAATTGATCATGCTATCAATGTTCCACAAAATGACAGGATAAACATCCTGCTGAAAGCAATTATATATGAGTTGAGCTTTTGGGTTGGGAAGGGATATAGTTTTTTTTCATGAACGACAGCTCTTGAAAAATGGTAATTTCTGACTATGAAGGCAGCAGTCAACCCTCAAATATTTGAAGGGGGTTTGGAAGGTTGTTTTTTTTTTTTTTTTTTATGTGTGGAAATTTAGCCATTAAAAACTGAGAGCCAGCATGATGATTCAGAAAGTACAGGGAGGAAGTGGGGAGGGGACCCTCACTTTCCACCTTCTTCAGTTTGCTTGCACGTAAACTACTAAAAAGGACAAATGGAACAAATGTTTCCCCCATTTTGAACTCATTCCATTTTAGAGAGTGTGAAAGTGATTCATTATCTTCTGGCACAAAAACCATTGCCTTGTGGTGAGGTTTGCAGAAGGCTCCACCTTTTACCGACATATACTCAGAATACATTAGTAATAAATAATTTGGTGCTATTCATGTGGCTTATAAGGAATACTTGCTAATCCCTTGATTGTTTCACTTGACATTTTTGAGTTTCTCATTTTCTTCCCCCTTCTCGTTCTATCCCATTTTGTTTCCATTTAAAAAGCGAGGAAAAAAAGAAAAGAAACGGAAAGAAAAATTATAACCTTGCCTAGTAAATGTACTTGTGAAGAGTTAGGGTGACATAGGAACCCAGCATCTTGTAGTGACAGTCCTTATTTGCACAGTTGTACAGACAATGGTGTGTCAGCCAGGATATTCTTCTACTCACTGGCATTCAGATGTAACTTTTCTGGGTGGCTTATAGGTTTTTAGTGGGAATGAGGCAGTTATTTGTTAAAATCATGTTGACAAACACAGAACACAATATTGGAATAATCTGCAGGGAAAAAAATGTACAAATGTAAGCATACTTTGTTCTTTTCTATAGTGTTGCTTGCTCTAATAATTGGCAAGATTTTGCCTGCCCAGTTTTTCCTTAGGGAATATACTGGGATTACTTCTACTTGGATTAGTTAAGTTTTAATTATTGTCATATTTTGTTTTTTTAATGCAGAGTGAACAGACGTGAATAGTTGCTATCTGATTACTTATTTTTGTCTACTCTTGTCAAATGATAGTTACTGTAGTAAATGCATCATAATCCAAGAATGCTCTGAATAAAACCATTCTGCAAAATACTTAGATGACTTGTAAGTGAATTACACGAACAGGATGCAGACACATTCCGACTTCACACTAATTTTTTAGATGGAAAGAATGAGGTAAGAAAGAAAAGCTCACTAACTTCCTATGAGGATGAGTGTGTGTGTTTGCCTTGTACAGTCTGTCATGTACCAGAATAGGTTGCTAGTGCTGTCATCCATTTGAAGAGTATTAGCATGTAACAGACTTCTTTTTAATTACTGATATTATTTCCTGAGCTCCACTGCTTGCATTATTCAATGGCAATAACATGAGCTTGAATGTGACAGTTGGATCTTTGGAGAATAATCACCTAAGAACTTCAAAAAGATCACTTGTTTGGATAAGATTTTCGGATGAGTTTCAGGGAGATTCTTAATTCCACTCTCCATGCATATGTGCACTCTCTCACTTTCAAAAGACTTGGCTTTTATACGACTTTTTTTGGAAGTGTCAGAACTTTTTTCAATCTCTTGAATCTGCAGTTGAATGGAGAAGCATATCATAGTGAAACGGCAGTCAAACCGTATTTCAGCAGCTTTGAAATCAAAGCCTAGGATTTATGCTGTCTGATTAATAGCAGGTTGAAAAACACTTTCCTTATTGTGTGTGTGCTGGCTTGCAGATCTTTTTCAGGGAAAACCTGATAGACTCAAGTGCTTGAACTCTGGCAAAAATTTCATCCTTTATGCATTCAACAAGGAACAGTTTGTTTTCCATTGCTGCTGTGAAGTACCTTTAACTATGAAGCAACTGTGAGGCAATACCCCCTTGCAGAAGCATTTTCCACTCCTAAAAGGTGTCTGCGAGTGAAGATGGAAATGGATGAGTTCTGAAACAAAAAAGCAAAAGCCATTTGCAAAAGTAATGGACTCTAGAGCAAG
>WAAE01034206.1:0-15437 GCA_013400495.1 Nicator chloris | reverse complement strand
ATTTGTATTTTTTAAAAAAGAATATTTTGCTTACATCTTCTGGCTTCTGTTTGTAACTCTGAGTTACAGTCTCCTGTAATTTCTTTCAACATCTAATAAATGTTATCACCAAGAATTGAATATATAGTAAGGGGGAGATATGTGGCTTGGACCAAAAGACATGGCACTGCCTTGTTCTAGAAGCACCAAAACTCTCAGAAAGCAAGGAAGTAACTGAATATACTTGTTAAAATTGTTGTGAATCAAGCTGTTGAAAGGTGATTTGAGACTTGGCTGAAGCCAGCCTGTTACTGGAAGTCTGATTAGATCAGTTGTACCTTGCTGACTTACAAGACAAAGAAGTCCCGTAGCTTGAGAGAGTCCCGTAGGTGGAGAGACTGTATTTAAGACCTCTGTGATTACTTTCTAGGAAAAAAATGTGTTCTCTTCAGTGTTTTGTAAATGTGCTGATATTTCAAAACCATTTAAGTTGTGTTTTGCTAGTAGCTGAATGGCAAACTTCATTTTATTGGACTCTTGCTCAAGAAATCATGTATTAATGAATTTCAAGAATTGTAAAGCTTTAAAAAGGGACACAATTCCAGTTATAATGAAATTGTCTTGCTGCCTGGCTGTTCTGGTTTTTCCCCCCACTGCCTTTTTTAACTAATTAAGCCAGAGAAAGTGTAACTACAGCCACCTAAAATTTCTGTGGCCTTTGTGAAGGAACACTTCGGGGGTTGCCCCTGCTCCCCCCTTAGGCTGCATTAATGTTTACATACTGGCTGTTAACATTATAGCGGCGCCTGTCTCGTCACTACAGTTACGACTCTGTCACTGATGGTATTATAAAACTTGAGATTTAGGGCTTTTATAATTTGGTTGTAAAATCTTGCTCTGGGCAACTATTTATAAAATGTTTTCAGTTGAAAACTTTGGGTGTTTTTCATAAAAGAAAATCACTGTACTGAACTCTTAGAAAAATATTTAAAGCAAATGCATTTAAAAAGTAAAGCAGTGCAACAGTGTGTGTATATAGGACATCTATATATGCACACATATATTTAGTGTTCTTGGAAACAAAAGTATTATTATGCATTGCTTGGAAAAGTAACAGAAACATTTGTGTAAGAACAATGTAGAATTTTTACACTGTATGTTCTGATGAAACATTCAGTGCTGTTAGGATTATTTGCTTGCCATAAATACCACATAATACATTATAAAGGAGGAATATGGCAACACAATAATGGTAAAAATGACACAGTTTTGTAACTTTGTAACATTCAAATACAAATTTGTTGATGTATGTTTCTTTGTAGTAGTACAGTATATTTAGACTTGAGGTGACCATCTCCTCAAAAACGTTTTGTGGTTATTCAGTTTGACATGTTTTAGGGAAACAGATAAATCACCATTTTGGTGGGGTGAGTAATCAAAACAAGTGAACAAACTTTTAACACGGCAAGTGTTTTTGCCAGCTTTAGTCATACTTGCTACAGGTAAGAAACTGAGAAAGCAAGCTATGGTGAGGGGTGATTTTTTGCATATTCTTTGCATTGTAATGAAAAACCTCTCGAGTTTGGATCCCTGACGTATTTTGTGGTGTAATCTGGTAAGGAGAGCTAGCAGGGAAACAATTTTTTTGGAATTGTACTCCTCTAGAGTGATTAGTGCTGTGGAATATGGAGCCAGGCTGTAGAAGTTACTGGGAAAGCTTCCTATTTCTAAAGCAAAATATGTCAAATTCCATTGTACTTCAGCAACTGCCTTGGTGAGAGCCAGTGTTTGAGGATTTATGTTTTTATAGTAACAGTGCATAAACATTTGAATATGTTTTGCTGCATGCTTTGAGGGCTGCTACTGTGCTGTAGTTATGGAACCATCTCATAAAATGTTTTGGATTGGAAGGGACCTAAAAGCTCATCTAGTTAAAACACCTCTGCCATGGACAGGGACACCTTCCACAAAACCAGATTGCTTTAACAGTTATCAGAAGAAGGGAAAACTGATCATTCAGAGCCGGGAGTGCAGAAGTCAGTCTGGAAGGTGCTGTGATGGTGGCAACATTGTGAATGGCAGGTGGCTCAGGATAGGCAGCTCTTGGGAGCTCATGTGTTAATCCTAGAAACAGTTTGTGGAGGTTTTTAACTGTTCAGTTAATTCAATAATAATAAAGTCAGTTTTTGAGAACTGTCTTTTCTAAACGCAGAAGCAGGCAATTCCAGTGTGTTGTAAGTCAAGCAAGTGGGCCAGAAGACCAGTTCTGCTGAATAGTGATCTTGTGGAGCTCAAGAGGAAAAGGAAACTATGATCTCTGGAAGCAGAGTCAGGCATCACAGGAAAGAGTACAGAGCTGTGGTTTGCATATGCAGGGAAAAGATTTGAAAGGCCAAAAACTCAATTAGAGTTGAAACTGGTCAGTGCTGTATCTGACAGCAGGGAAGGGCTTTTTAAAGTATATATGTAGCAAGGAAAGGTCTAAAGAAAACACACTGATACTTGTTGAAGGTGGTCACCTGACTAATACAGATGTAGAAAGAGCAGAGACTGTTTTTGCTTCCATCTTTAGGAGCACTGATAGACCTTGGGCTGCTCAGTTCTTTGATTTGAAGGACCACATGTATCAGTACAGTCCATTTGCTGACACTGAAATTATAAGGAACCAGTTGTATCAGCTGGATGTTCAAAAGCCCATGGGACCTAGATGGGATTCATGCCAGAGTTCTGAAGGAACTGTTGCAACAGGACCCCTCTCAATGCCGTTCTGTGTACAGGAAGGGTCTGAGGGAAGACCCAATAAGCTATAGACCTGTTGGTCTAATCTCAGTTCCTGGAAAGAGTCTGAAGACTATTCTGAGTAACATTGAAAGTCATTTAGAGGAACAACATGATCACCAAGCACAGTTAACATGAGTTCACAAAGAGAAATTCCTGTTTAACTTATTTGATGTCCTTCTGTGACCAGGTCACCCACGTAGTGGATGAAGGAAAGGCTGTCATTTAAAGTGTAGCCATATTGTGAGGCTGTCCTGTGTGAAGGAGAAGGATGTCCTCTCTGGGTCATAGAAAGATGCTGTGTTACTGGCATGGTATAAACTGTCTGCTCCAATTGTAAAAGTAGCTGCAGAGTAAAATTTGCTTCATTTACATGAACTGCAGAAACCACTTGGTTTACTGTGTGAGAAAGATCTTCTCTCCCTTATGGTGTTCTTAATTATTCCTATAGGAAGTCTATCCTTCATTCCTGCCCTTTGCTCCTTGTGATTCTGTGTATGCACATAAGATACAGGTATAATCCTTACACTTTCTGGATAAAAGAAATGGTTGCACTGAACACTTGGACTTCCCTAACTATCTGAAATGCACGTTTCTATTTCATACAGGTCATTTCTTTCTGAACAGTTGCATGATTCACCATTCTTTGTCACATTACAGTCTAGATAACTGTCTTAAACTAGATTTCATCCACTTGAGATGGCAAAAGTCTGGCAAGGTGAATTCTGTACTTATGAACAGAGCAAGAAGGTTTATTGGGAATCAGTGACAACAGTTCCATACGTGTGTAGCCAGACAGTCCAGGTAATAAGCTGTTCAGGATTTTGAAAAACTCTACTGTTTCTGCATAAGTATTCAGCAACCAAGTTTAACATTCAGGCTGCAGCATTTGAATGCTGGAAAAATTTGGTTCAGCTTTCTTGTGTGGTAACTGAAGTCTTGCACAAGACGAGGAGCAGGAGAGCAGCTACAGCTTTATATTTGACAGTCCATTTTCTAGGATAACACAGGCAGACAGGAAAGAATACTGAACGATCCCATGTGAAATACATACCTGTGATTCTGGAGACACTGTAGAATGCATTGCAGCATCTGGATGAGTCTGTAGAGACTGTGTTTATTTTCTCTCTGTTGTTAGGGTCAGGGCTGAGATGGATCATGCAGGACTATTTGGTTGCAATTGCTCAGTGATCTGCAGGTCTCTGAGTTTCAGAAGGATTTACCAGCTTAGGCACAGCACCAGCCGTGTGGCTGCTTCATGAATGTAAAGACATTTCTGGCAGCACTCATGAAACTCTGGCCTACTCTACCAGTGCACTTGGAGCCAGCCTGGGTGAACAAAGGGCAGGGCTAAGGTCAAGCAGTTAGCTCTGATAGATCCCAGGTGACTGTGCAGATATGCTCCTCTCTTCCTGTGTGGCTCCATGAGTAACTGAGACTTGATTCTAGTTAACATTTTAATTTTTAAAAATTATTTCAGGAACCCCTTTTGGCAAATCTGTTTCTGAAATGTTCACTTTGTAGGCTGAAAACTTAACTAAAAATGATTTAATCATATGCATAGTAGTATAATTTTGTATTCTATTTTTCATCATTAACCATACAAAAACCCCACCAAAATTTGTAAAACTTACAGTCCTGTTGAAATGCTGACAGATAAAATGTTAAAATTCAGACTGCTGCTGAACATTGGACTATTCTGTGAGTCTGACTTGGATTCAAATGGCACCAAACAGTGGATTAATTACTGTCCTGTCTGCTCAGCACTAGCATGCAGGACACACTCATTTGGTCTTCCTTGGCTTAAGCAAACACTTAATACATCTTCTGTGTCTGAGTGCTTGTGTGTAACATGTAACTCCCAGAGGGGGAATAATAAATACTCTGCTAGTATAGAATAAACTTCAGATGCTGCTTAGGTGAGCTGGCTTCAGTGCTGACATTTACCTGGCAAGATAACATCCATGCCTAGCATGCCTCTTGTGCAACGGCTGGAAGTCTTGGAGGGAACTTTTCGGTGCTGTGTTCCTCAGGTCTGCTTGTAGGATATTGTTTTTAGATACTATAGATGAGAGCAGCTTAAGTGTTTGTTTCCATGTGAGCCACACCTATAAAACCCTCTGTAAAAGAAGTTACTTTTCTGGAGCGTCATTGTTCCCAAGGAACTAAGGTCATTGTTAGCTCCTGCAGCAGGAAAAGTGTGAAGGTAGAGACTTAGAAGGATAATGATTTGCTATATTTAATCAGGCAAAGCTTTTCTGTGGCAAAGATTACAGCAGTATTCTTAGGTCAAACATCTTACTTCCCCTTCCTGCTCTCTCCCCTCCACATACTGGGACAGAAAATGGCATGTTTTTATTTCCTTTGGTGAGGAAATAAACCACTGTATGTTGTAGTGTTTCTTATTATCTGATGAGCTCCACTCCAGACTGAATCTTTTTTTATAAAGTAAGTGTATGCCATTAAAACCTTCTCCTAAAGACAATCTGTCTAAGAAGCAGGAACAAACTGTGTCCATGGTATTAAAGGCAAGCATTAAACAGGTCTCATGAATTTGGGCCAGTACCTGTCATCACAATCCAGACTGCTCCAGCTTTGTGAAAGACTGAAACAATATGGACTGTCTGGTAGTCCAGCATTATTTGGTCTACGTGAAGGAATTTATATGGGCTCCATCTTGGTGCTTCAGTGATATGTTTTTCCTTTTAAGCTCTTCAGTGTCTGTTATTCATTCCTTGTGAGCAACGGACTGAGGAACTAGCAGAAGTGTTCTAATATCAACCGTTGGCAATTTGGATGTTTGAGCTTAATGCCAGAAAATAATAGGTTCAAACTGGACTTGGCAATAGCTTGTTTCTGTCTTTGGTAGGTGAAATGTCTCATTAATGTCTGTCTGTTGTATTTGGCACAGTTCATCATCCAGTACTGATGTCCTGCCAGAAACTGGCTTCTCAGTCAATAGGGATGTGTTGAAAGGACACTCAGTCAAACTTTTAGTGTGGTTTGCCTGCCTTTCTAGAGAAGGCTCACATTGATTTCTGACACTGCTGTTCCTTGGGACCCCTTGTGGGATCCCCATTACGGATGTAGGCACGCTCGTAATAGCATTCATGTGTCTTCTGAGTGATTAAATTAATAGTTCCTAACTGGATTTAAAGCCTGTTTTTAAAATGACTTAACAGGCTGTCATTAGAGGGTCCAAAGAGGGGGGGAAAAAGCAAATGTCACTGTATGTTGACAAGTCTAACTCCATACACTATTCCCTTGGAAGTGCTAGTCTACTCTTGCTGAATACAAGGGCATTTAGAAGTTAGTCACACCATGGGAAAAGCTGCAATAGTTCCTTGTTTGAGTTAGATTGATTTGTCAAATTAGCTTTTTTTTTACAAATTGCTTCTGGTGCTTTGTAAACAGTGTAATCCAATGACAAATGTAGCATTAAAACATTACGAGTCTAAAGAGAAAATTAGTTTAAACATGAAAACACAGCAGCTATTAGCATGACAGACTAGAAAAACAGTATCAGGCTGCTTAAGTCTTTTGAAATAGATAAAATAACAGGTGATTTGAGTAGCTTATCAAAAAGCTTGTGTTGTGGAATGGGCTGTCTCAAACTGGGCACAGAATATGAATTGGAAAGGGAAGGCCAGCCATTCCAAGGGGCTTCTTGGGAAGCCTCTGGAGCTGCTTCTTGCTGAGCTGCTGTGAGCTGGGTTTGGGATATGCAGGTAGGGTGTGGTTGAACGGCACTTAACTTGAGAAGGGCTAGAGGGGTAGAGGTTGAGAAGAATAGGTCAAATACTGGATAATTTTTAGCTGGTATTGGGACAGCCCCAAGCTGTCAACTGTGGCCTTATATGACAAGTTTTTTCTCCTTCCTGCCTTCTCACTCTCAAAATATACTGAGTATATGTCCAAGGCCAGTGAATGCTGGACATATTTTCAACTCTGAAACTATTTTCAACTCTGAAAATTTTTCCATGCCCCGTCCTGCTCTTCCTAATCTTTATTAACCGTTCTGTCCATAGTGTCCTATTTTGCTTAGGAGTAGTAGTGATTGCCAACAGAATACATTAAACAATGACCTGCTGCTGCTGGGAGTCTCCAAAGCAGTTTTGTTCAAAAGTATTTGCTTTTGTGCCCTGTGCTCATACCTTCCAGACAGAGTGGCCAAGCAGTCCATGCCCAGAAAGAACTGAGTGTTTTCTTTGTGATTGACTGAGCTGATTAAAAACAGCTCGTTGTTATATCTACAGTCCAAAGAAATTGTTATTTGGGGCCTTACTTAACACTAGATAGACCTTCTGTACCAAGAATGTGAATAATTTAAAAAATCCCGAAATCCTTCATTTCTTTTCCTGAGATTTGATTAATTTGTTTTTCTTCTGTTATCTCCCAGTCAGTCATTCTGTAATAATAATAAGCTTTTTGGAATCTTTTTATCTCTTCACGGAATCTTGCGAGGTTAAATCACACTTTAATTAAGACGTTTTTTCCCCTCTGTAGGTCAGCGTTTGTTTTTGCTTTGTAGATACCATAGAGGAACTGGAAGAGAAGGAAGAGGGAGGGAATGGTGAAAGAAAATCTGTATAAAATAGAGCATAAAGGAGTTTAAAAAAATTGAACTGTAGATGTTATCTTGTGCTGTACTATCTGGAAACTCTGTAAGAATTATTGGTACTAATTTAACTGGAATGTATTACTGTAGATATATTTTATTTTTGGCTTCTCTCCCTTTCCAGTTTTCTCATACCCTTTCTTTGGCATGTGTTCAAATCATAGAACATGTTGAGTTTATTTTATTTCCTTTTAAGAACAACAAATTCTGAGTATTTGCATAAAACCATTTTGCTTAACATGTAATGTGCTACAAGCAAGAATTACTGATTTGCAGTTTTGAGCAATTTCAATTTCTTCAGCTTGCAAGGTCTCCATTTCTTACTTTAAACAACTCCAAATATTGAAATAGGAAAATCCTTTAAAAAAACCAGTGGGTCGTGAGTCCTTAAACTGTATGTTTTTGAGATGAAGTTCTGAACATTATTTTTGTGTGAAAGACTTGCCTATTAGTCTTTACTACGCTGAAAAGTTACCATGTTCTTTTTTGAAAACTCACTGCTTAGGTCTGTTTTCATAATTTTCAGCATTATTTTGAAGGCTTGTCTGTTCCTGCTGATTTTAAGTGAACTTTTGCACCAGGACTTCTCTGCTGACCTCCAGCTGTCAGTAGGAAATTGGTGGGTGTGAGAGATTAACGATACCCTAAGCATAATCTGTAGTGCTTGTGTTATTACAGGGATGCAATCACAACTCCACATCTATGCTGGGTTCGCTTGTGGTGTCAAGCTGCTGTAAAGCAGAGAAAACTCTACCTCTTACCTCTTCATTTTAACTTCTTTCATTTCAGGAAAACCTGTGATTTGTGTTTGATTTAATTCTGCTGGTTATAAAGTGGTGTTTTACAGTGGGAGGGGGAGGGATTGAAGAGGAGAGGAGGAATTCTTCCTGTTTTCGCGGACCATGAGTCCTGTCTGGGGAGCCATTACAAACTATTATGTTAGCTTCTTAGTTTATGTTCAGAAATTAAAGCCAGAGTTAACTCTTTTTGAATCTTTCTTTCTTTTTTCTTTTAAAATCCAAGAGGACAAATGTTCTCAAGTTTTTCCATTTACTAATATATATATGTAATTATAATATATGTATTTATATATGATATATACATATATATGAAAATATTAATTACTAAAAATTACTGTTTTGCTGTAACAAGTCAGTACAGAAAAGGTTTTGTACACTTTATCTTTTTTAAACATTCCACTCCATATTTGCCTTTGAATCTAAAGATTCTTATAAAGTAATTTTATTTGTGATTTCTCAGACTTGTAAAGAATAAAAAAAAAAAGTTAAAATACAGCGATAAGTGTCAGAATATGCAGCAGCTTCAGTGAACAGTAACATTCGTATAAAATTCAGACTTGATTTTGTGGGAAACTAATATAACAAATTTACGGAAAAAGGATTAAATAAGTAATGTATAATTCAGATTTTGATGTATAGGTCACAAGCAAAGGTGAGTTTGACTCTAGTACCTGCTTCTTCTTGGGTCAAGTCTTGTTAGTTTGACAACACTAAGAATTTTTGGAAAAGCAGATATCAGGAATTTGAAGTTTTAGACTGG
Organism: Nicator chloris; assembly: GCA_013400495.1. Classification (NCBI taxonomy): domain Eukaryota; kingdom Metazoa; phylum Chordata; class Aves; order Passeriformes; family Pycnonotidae; genus Nicator; species Nicator chloris. Next base: position 6,502 of record WAAE01034206.1, on the reverse strand, counting down.
GAATGAAGTTAGAAAGCTTTATAGCAAAGCTAAAACTGCTCTTGTCTTAGCAGTGAGTTGGATATTTTTATTTTGTGGGTGTTTGCCCCACCAGCTGTTTAAATTTATTGCATATGTGGAGAAACATAACCCATCAATTAGATGTATAATCAGAGAACCTGTTCTCTTAATTGCATGCATAAAGATTTTTACCATGCTGCTGTATCCATCTTCAGACTCCTTCCATCCCCCTGTGCTGCTGGCTGCTGCTGTGTGCTAGGTTGTGGGAGCTGTCACAGGGATGGGGCCTGGGTGTACGTGCCCCAGTGTGTCCCTCGCTCTGGGGGGTGAATTTAGGGGGTCCCTCTTGTAGCTCACACCTAGGGCTGTTCTCACTGAAGGAGGTGCCTGTTCAATCAATGTGTGTTAAATCTGTACACAGTGGTATTCATCTTGCTGTAGTTATTTCCTGTTATTTCTGACTTGCTAACTTATTTCCCCTTTAGTTTTGAGCAGGACAAAAAAAAGCGATCCTCAAAAACACAATACTGGTAAAAAAGCAGTTACAGTAGTTCAAATAAGTGTAATTAATTGCAGTGAATCTTTAGATTTCAGGATGTCTGCTCGAAAAAGGTTTGTGGTTAAACTGAAACAAGGCAATAGAAAAAACAATTTGTTAAACTTTGTATCACTAAACGCAGTTTTTGATGGGGAAATTCTAGGAGCTGGAGTGCTGCTATTAGACACAAAAGATGGGCAGGGCAAGGCAAAATGTATGAAAGAAATACTCAGAAGGAAGAATGAATATTGACAAAGATACAGTTTAAAAATGAGAGGCCCTACCTCTCTTCTGTGGCTGTTTAGAGAAAGGGAAGGTGTTTGCTTTCTGTTGGAAATTTTCTTTGAGGGCTGCTGTGGTTGCAGTAATTAATTTATGGTAAAATTTCCATGAGCCTAAGTATTTTCTAAGGATTCATCCCACCTTCAGGCAAGGTTGGTTGGTTGGGTTTTTTTATTTGTGTGTGCTGATGGTGCTGTTGAGTTTTGTTTTTAGCTTAGCAACAACTTGGTATTTAAGGGAAACCATAAATACATTGAAGGAAAACCATAAATGAGAGAGAACTGGCAATGAGTTTTGTAGGCAAAAACAATCTTGGTTGTATTTAAAGATTGGTATTTTGTCTGATTTACTATTACATGAAGCAAAAGCTTATGCTGCTTGTGAAAATAGTTATTTTTTTAATTTTATAGCCCATCAAGCCAAGCAAAAAAAACATTCTTCAGCAAAGTGTTCCACCAACAATATGTTGGCATGCAGATTTGGACAGTTGCTGCTTCTACTGGCACGAATAGGATTTTTTACTCACGTGTAAGGGAAATTGGACTTTGGCCTCAATCAAATAAGTTTTCCGAAGTTTACAGCACTTACAAGAAGACACAAATACCTTGCTCACAGGCAAATGCAGATTCTGAGAGCAGCATTCAGTGATTTCTTTGACTTTAAAATACTTTTGGTTAAACAAAGGGTAGGAAAACTTTAATCGATTTTATACTTCCTGTATTTTCATTTGAAGTCCTGAAGATGAATTTTGAAAACCTGGGAGAGTTTCAGCAGAGAGCTATGATTAAAAACTTAGGGAATATGGTGGAAAAAGTGAAGGAGTGAAGTTCTTGTTTAAGAAATGGTATGAGTGGGACTTGATTGCAAGGGGTAGTGTTACAGGGGAGGTGAAGATGTAACTGTTTTCAGACACCAGACTAATTCTTGTCTTAGGGTGCAAATTATAAAGATAAGTACTCATAAAATAACATATCAGTGATTGTGGTGACTGGAAATACTTAAAAGACAAATTTGATCTTTTAAAGTAAATGGCTCATTCATTAAAGATGAGTTTGTGTTTTGTATTCGTTAGGAAGACAGATTGTTTAACACTGTAATGTCTTCTGATTTTATAATCTGTGAATAAAATTATTGATGATATTTTAAAGTTGCTTTCCACCTTTTTTTCTGTAGAATAATAGAATTGTTCAGGTAAGTCTTGGGAATTCAGCTAGTGCAGCTTCCTGCTTGGAGCAGGGCTGGCAGTGAGTTCAATCCAGCTTGCTTGGGGATTTTTCTGGTCAGCCTTGCAAACCTCTGAGGACAGAGGTCCAACAGCCCCTCTGAGTCCCTGTTCCAGTGCTCTCCCATCTTGCTGGAGAAAATGATGTCTCCTTGGGTCAGGTCAGAGTCTGCCCAGCTGTACTGCTGCTCCTCCATGCCAGCTGATCAATCCCTGCTTCTACTGGGGACACAACCAGGCACAGGACTCTGTGGTGTAGTGACTGCCAAGTAAATGGGATTAATCATTTCCCTTGACCTCCTACCTAAACTGCTAGTAATACAGCCCAGTACACTGCTAGGTTTCCTTGTTATTTTTATCCTGTAGCTTTTGGGGGTTTTTAGCAGTTATTTCAGACTCCTTCCTCTGGGCAGTGCAATAACAAAAAATATGTGGTTCTCTGTTGAGGTTTATGGGCCATAGTTTAAGAGCTATTGCTGTTATAATTTGGTTTGAATGCTACCAAACTGTTGAAAAAGCAAATTTTATCAAGTTAAACTTTTCTTTGAGGAAGGTATAAATGAAGAAGAGAAATATCTTCCAGAAGCCTGTGGTCAGTTGTAATTTTAACATTAAATATGGAATCTGCAAGATTGGAATTATGCAATTGTAGATAATGTGACCTGTGTTGGATAACTAAACTCTGAGACCTTGCCTACTCAGTTCTCTATAAGCATGTTAGAAAATTCATTTATAAGTGTGAAGTAGGAATAAAAAGGGGGGGAACAAAGTGAAACTTATACTAAACATTACTGCTCTTTGAGACTTGAATTTAAGAGCAATTAAAACATGATTACTTTCATGCAAGCCTCCTTTTTCAGGTGAAGGAGTCCTGTCTTGTTAACAGTTTTTCAGCAAAGTTTTCTTTTTTATTCTTTAATTTTATACAAGAAACTGGTAGGATGGACCTTGGTCTGCTGCTCATGAATTTAAGGTTACCCCTGGCTCATGTTTTTCCTTCCGGAGTTAAAGATCACAGATGATATTAGAACCAGAGCTGGGTATGGGAAAGGCTGTCAATTGAAGAGGTGACTGTGAGTCAGTGGGAAACCACAATGAAGATATTTATGAAAGCTTTGGAGAAAGTGGCCTGAGCCAGAAACCGTGGAGGAGGAGCAGGCAGTAGGGATTTGTGTGTCTGCTTGGGCTTTTCCGTCGTGACCTTGCCAGACCGTCACTGCTGTAGCCACCTGCTGATGTTGGTGTTGCCAAGATTAGCATTCAGCACTGGTTCATGGACTTTAGGAGTGAAATGTAAGCTGTTTATTAGTATCTTTAAACCTCCCCAAAGCATGTGGTTAGACATGGCTGACTAATTATTTTTATTGTTTAATAATTTCCTGCTCTCCTAATACCATTTTCCAATTATATTCTCCCCCTATTTACCAGCTGCAGTTTTAAAACAGTCCTTGGGTTGTACCAGTGACCCTTTTACTTGGCCTACCTCCATCTTTCTGTCCTGTTTTCTGTCAGCTGTCATTGCTACAAAATAGTGCAACATTTTCTGAACTTCCAACTGCTTTTTAACAGCCGAGTTCAGGTTTGGGTTAGGCTTGTTGGATCACATTTGCACAGGGCCCAGAAGAATGCCCATTCCCCCTCCCCGTTTTTTCCCTTTTCCCTGGAAATATGGGACTATTTGTTTTGGAAACAGTCACAGAATTAATTTGGAGGAAAACCCTTTCTGCTTGGAGTTAGCCAGGGCCTCACAGGCAGGCTTGTTGCAGGCAGTTGCAAATGACGTCATCTAACAAGTTGCTGTGTTTTCAGTTCCGGAAGTTACTTCCTTGCACAAATTTATTGTCTGCACATTTGGTCTCCTCCCAGCCACCTACTTCTCACATTGGTCTTGCTGCAGCTGCACTGCAGCTTCTGATTTCTTTCCTTCCTCTTCTCTAGCACCTTTTCCTTTCTTTGTCTTTGTAGTTGGTGAGTTGTATTTTACCCCCAAAGGGAGTACAATAGAAGCTAAAACTCATTTAGTTCTTAGTTTGTTAGTGTTTTAAAAAAGACTAAATCACTTTCAGTGGGAGGCTAAAAAGGCCTGCCTGCATGACAGAGAGATTGCAGGGGAGAATCCACTAAATAAGTTACGTGCACATAACAATGATCATCCTACTTTGTGCCCACTGTAGTTAGTACAATTATGAACACACAGAGTATACTCTGAAAGCTGCATCGGTCACTCAGTTGCTAGTTGAGTCTTCTCACAGGTGTGTTACTGCAAGATGTTTTTGATGTTCTGACCTTTTCCAGAATACTCAAAGTGGATTGAATTACCAGGTTAGCTCTTATGAGTAGGTTTATTTCTACGTTTCCAAACGGCTGAGTGTTTGGATGTTTGTCATAATTTTTTAATGCTATCAAAGGGGTAAAAAGAAAATCTAAGAAATATGAAATATCCAGTATTTTTTCTTGAGAACCAATTAAGATAGGATTTACAGTGCACAGAACTGTATTAGCTGGCAGTTTGCTACTCAGAAGTGTTGGGGCACCAGTATTGTTTTATCACTTGGGCCAGTCAACTGAAAGACTAGGTGAATGTTTGCATACCAGCCTGAAACTTGAATTTATCTATTGCATCAGGTGAATTTTTACCCCTTGTTGTTCAGAAATGTCATACAGTATTTTGATGCTTTATTGCATGTTGCAGGGGCTATTTTGCTTAAATACTCATGGACCCTATTCCCTACCTTTTGTCTTCTTTTTTTCTTGTATGCCTCATCCTCACCAAATCTTTAGATCCAGGCTTTTTTCCCTTAGGTTTCCATGCTAGCATCTTGTTTCTAGGATCTGGCACAGGGTGGTACTGGGTAGAGAAGGTATACACAGAGCAGATTTGTAATGCTGGTGTTTTTGTTTGTTTGTTTTGCTTTGTTGTTTTTTTTTTTTTTAAAACACAACCATGAAACAAACTGATTTTGCTAGTTCAAGTTTTCAACTTAAGTCAAATTTCAATCTTCTCTGTAAGCAGAGAGCAGCTTGTGGAAGTCAGTATGCTGTGTTACTGCTTCCCACAAATTCAGTGTGATGTGGAAGCAGTAAAATTTTAAGTGGAATGTATCCCTGTAGCTTAGATGGCTGCTGTGAAAAGCCTTGATCTGGATGTGTAACTTGACAAAGTTATGGACATACAAACATGGGGGTTAGAAAATACTGAAGAAACATTTTGGATGAATCAAGCTAGGGAACTGTGCGATAGGGATTTCTTTATTTCCTGCTATGTGTGCTTTTGTTTCGTTCACTTCAGCTGAACTGATGGCAAGAAAGGTTCTGTTAACGCACGGCTCTCATAAGCACTCTATGAAGGCTTGGAAATTTAAAATGTCATGGCAAAATGGAACATGCAAGCCTGGGTTAGACCTTCTGTTACATATTCCCTTCTGTAGTAGCAATATATATTAAAAAAACCTACATGACATGAAGACAAATATGGATTCAGGTTGTAAACTCACTTGCATCTTGAGAAACTTTAATAGTTGAATGTGTGGTGCTTGCACAAAAATTTTCAGGTTTTTTGTATAAGACTAGTGGGAACAATGAGAAAAATCCCAAACACTACAAGGCTGATGATAGACTCAAGAAGGTAAGAACACCAGTCCAGTAGGAAATACTGAAACTGAGTGTTCCAACCTTTGGCCACAGTTTGTAATGAAATCTTTGCAGAAGAGGAGGAATAATTGAGGGCAAAGAAAACCTGCAGTGGTAATGTCTTCCACTTTCTCAATGGTGATGGTGGCTTGTGACTGATGTATAGAAAATAATTTTAATTTCGTCTGGACCCTACAGTGCAGTCAGTTGCTGGTGCAGCTCACGTCTACATAGTCGAATTCAGTTTTCATCTTGTGCTGCAATAGAATCAACAAAAATGTGAGAGCTTGAGCCTAAATTTATACTTTTCCTAAAGAGCAATGTGGGCTGAGGCACAGAGACAGAGCAAAAAATAGAAGTGGAAAAAAAAGTAGATCAACGTTAGAAGAGAAGATGGTGGCCACTGTTCCAGGGCACTGCTGGCACTGTGACTTTCAACTGGCTTTAGCCAAGATTTGTGCATCGGTCTCAGTAGAAGACTTTTCCTGATATTGTAGGCAGAAGAGCTAAGGTGCCTCGAGTTACATAGCACCAATCACAAAACAGAAGTTAACATACAAGCATTTTGCTGTAAATTCACAATTTAATTTAGGCTTAGGTCATTGTTTGCGTGCTTATGTTACTGGCTTGTGTAGGCTTGTTTTGTGATGAGTGCTGTGTGTAATTCAAGGTGCCTTGCTCCTTGTGACAGCTTCAGGACTCATATGGAGTAGCCAGTTGCTATATATAACTTGGTTCCTGTAATTCCTCACTGCTGTGGATACTGTGCTATCAAGGTGCTATTTTGGGTTTGCACTCATTTTTCTATAAGATGGTAATCATTCATCTTC
>WAAE01034197.1:0-11633 GCA_013400495.1 Nicator chloris | reverse complement strand
AAAAGAAAAAAGAAAAAAGATGAAAGGGAGAGAGAAATAATGAGATGCTTTTCTATGTTACTACAAAGCTAGGAAAGCCCTGTCCTTTTATAAGATGTTTATGACTAGTAAGTGAACAGAAAGGTTTGAATGTTTGATGTACTTACTCTATCAAGCTCATCATCTGGGAGCATCTCAACAAAAGATTAAACAGACTGGATTAAAGCAGAACATACATTCACCCTCTTTAGTTTTTAAGGAATTAAATATCCTTTTCACTTTCCAAAAGAAAGTTTTCTCATTTATTGTTTCACAGAACTTTCCTCATACATGTCAATAGCTTCCCAGTTTATCTTTCCACGTAAATGGATATCCTTTTTATTGTTAAAACATATACATTTCCCTATTATAGAGATTATCTCATGCTTACATAAACATGTAATGTGTGGAGACTATTATTTATATGTCTGCATACACACACATGCAGATGCAAACAAAACCACAGAGGATTAATATTGAATGACAGAGACAGAGAGAGAGAGTTAAACTCGTGGATAAATGAAGACACACTATCATCTTAACACTTATGATAATACCCAATTACACTGGAGTTAAACAACTGAAAATCTCACTGATGTAATTTTCAGTGTAGGTCTAAACTACAGCTTATGGAACCTGTGATACAGAGAGAAGGGACTCTACCCAATAGGGACATCATGGGAAGCATGATATCTGCATCAGCTAGAAAACTGCAATCTTAAGGAAGAGAAATTCACTCTATTCAAGGGTTTGCTTGTTGTCTGGAGTTCTTGTTAGATTTTTTTTTTTTTGTGGATTTTCTTGGGGTTTGGCAGTGTATTTTTTTTTTTAATTCATGAGAAACAAATGGACTGCAAATACAGAGATTTTGTCCAATACTATCACATAATTCTCTTTGATGGTGCAGGAGAAATAGGATAGAGATTTATGACTTCACAAACAGCACATTCTTGTATTACATGCCACATAGTAATTTATTGTTTATTGTACTCAAATGTGAAATATTTTGTAATACACCTATGTATGTGTGTGCACATGTGTTTTCTGTGTCTGCATTTTTATACAAATGCACATACACACACAAAAACATGAGTTTAAAATCAACATGTCATTATTAATAAAGGAAGTAGCAATGCCTCATTATTTTCAAAACCATACTATTTCTGTAACTATACAGTGTTTCTCTGATTTATGTATTTCTGAATAAGTTGGCTCTTCAGGGAACCAGGAGGATCTTGAAGAGACATTTTCCTTTTCTTCCCTCACACACATAAATTTGTTAGTTTTACAGAGGAACATCCCTGGAACATTTTTTTCAATAAAAAAACACCCTGAATGTATTTATTTGATGCAGATTGTATAGAATAACTGTCTTTACACTGTACTGAAAATATCTGGTACAAGGAACAACAGTATGATCTGCCATTAAAAACAAGACAGACAAAAAAACCAAAACAAACCCCCACACAATCAGATGTCATAATTGCCACATATTCTATGCTATTGATGACCCATTGACTTAGTCTTGTTTTAGAAGAGAAGCTTCCTTTGTAATTTTTTTTTTTTAATTTTCATATTGTAGTATAAATAGCTCCCTGGCATACAGGATCTTGTACTCTCGACTAACAAGAAAAAAAAAGGCCATCCAAACACAGTGGGAACTTAACCAATATGGTAAGTAAAATGATTATATAATAATGCATTCAGTCCCAGTGTAAACTTACAAAAGCCTTAGCAGGCTTTTCTATATACATATTAATTTTCCAAAGAAAATATGGTTTTCTGAAGTATGTAATCTGATTTTAAAAGGGCTAAAATGCAGTAAGCTTTTTAAAGAGTCAATTTAAAAACTTGTCCACTTTTACAAAAAATAATTATATTGATAAATTATAAATTTCATATGCTTTTGATATGGAAAACTGAGAATTTCTTGATTAGGAGTTGTTCCACTCTTTTGGTTAGAACTTAGTCATCTATCATACACAAAAGAACTGTGAGCTTGTATTTTGCAAACATGTAATGCTGTATTTGCAGTGTGCTGCTGCCTGCCCTCAGACGGTCATCAGAAAATGCTCACATTTCCATGTCTAGCAAAGACTGTGGATCCATGTCTCCTGTGGAAGCAAGAGGGGGAAACACCATAACCAGGATCTATAGGTGGGAACTCTCTAATAAATCCACATGGAGCAAGGATTATGTAGCCATAAAATTAATGACTGTAATTCTTTCACCCACCCACACTTCTGCACTCTCCTCATCCTCAGGCACTGACAACCCTGCTACACCATGGCTTCACAGTTTTCATAGGATAGAAGTGACAATTCCCTTCCCAAACTGCCTTTGACAGGCATGTGGGATTCTTGGAGGATTCTTGGAGGATGTCAGACAACTACAGTCATCGGATCTTCAAAGACCCTTCTCCACCTTGTCAAATTGTCCACCAAAGGAAGTTCAGTGCTGCTGCAGTGTGCAACTCATCACCATTGAGCTTGCAAGTCATCATACTGCAGAGCCTGTGCCCAGGAGTAAAGTAACAAATTAAGGATTTGTCCCACAGATAATGAAATGGGAGTAACTGCCAGAAAAATGAAAGGCAACAGAGGCTAAAAAAATCAGAAGCACTGTCTACATGTCCACAATCTAAAATCCAGTAAGAATCAGTACGTATATATAAGAATCAACCAGCTCTCAATAAATCCTCCTTTTAACACAGCAACCATGCATGTGCAGTTGAATGATGTTCCATCAGATTACAACCGTGTGTTAGCATACAGCTGGGTGTACTCTCATATGCTGCTTTTGTAATTTTCCTGTTTTAAAAGAAGATACACCAACAGTGTGACAGATAACCTGAAGTGATGGCTAGCTGAGAGTAACAAATAACATGTGAAAGCCAATAAAATACTCCTAAAACATTCTAATTCTGAGATTCTGATATTTAATTTGTACTGCAAAAGGCACGTAGGGTGTACATGATGAGGGAAATTGCTTTCTGCCTACATTCCATCATCTGGTAACAACATTTGGCACAGTTTTGCAGTGTTGCTTTAGAATAATTTTTTTAAAAAACCCTAATCTCAGTACACTATTCTACTCCAGTGTTTTTCTTACCCAGAACTCTCGTTCTTCCTTGGCAAAAACCTGAAGCTAAAGACAAAGGTCTTCATGTGCCACCAAGATTTTACACCAACAAAAGAAGCTATCCATTAACAAACTATATTAAGACTAAAATATAGCATAAATAGATCCCTTTAGATCAATCTGATAAGTTTTTAATTTGTTTCTGGACTATATTGTCTTCTTTGACACATTTCTTTTCAAGTAAAAGAAGTGTGCTTTCTTTTACCGAAAGGGTGGGACTCACCATAATGAAGAAACTAACCCCATCGTACCAACTGCTTTTTGAAACTATTCCATTTAAACTACAGTTAAAGTTAGTTCACAAAAGGTAAGAAAAACCTTCCAAATTTTGTTCATGTGGTTTGCTGAACTAAATTAAATTCTAAATGTATTTTGGCCATCTAGCTTCATTGGAGAATGTCACAAATAGACATATGCAGACATATGACTCCATCTGGACTAATATTTCTTGCCTGATACACACAGAATAATTAGAGTACAGCCTGAAGGGAGATAAATTTCTGTATCACAAAAATCCCAAAACAAAACCAAACAAAACAAATTTTTAAAAAAAATGTCTATCACCTTATTTAACCTATCTATTTGTAACTACTAAAGGATGAAGTATTCTTTCAGTATTAATGTTACATACCACTTAAAAGGATTGATTTATGTGTATGATTAGGAGAGGTTGCTAAAATCAAGGCTGCAAATAGTAATGAAGATTGGGAACTTGTAGTTTATCTTTGCAGTAAAACACCAAATCTTTAACATCAAAATTCAACTAGCAAAGAAACCCCTTTTTGAATACCCTAGAACTAAGGACATCAATCTATTTCAAAGATTGCCTCAGATGTAATTCTAAAGTGGGTATGGAAATAGTGCTTTGAGCAGTAAGTTCTGCTTAGATTCTTCCCAATAAAAAAGCCCAAACAATTTGGCGGAATTGAAACACCTACTCCCATTGCCCTTTCATAGCATTTGGGTGAGCTGGCTGGCACAGAGCAGGTGGCCCACCGTCCACCTGCCCCTCCTGCCAGGCTGCTGCCACCCCTGCGCCTGTCCCATCCATTTCCCCTCCTTTCCAAGTAAATCACCCTGTGCTGCTGGGAAATTCTGCATCCTTATTCTACCTCCTGATGCACAGTGAAGTGCAACATTGCAGGCCAGAGCTTCCCACAAGGCTGAAATTTATTTCTTATTGGCCATGCTTAAAATCTCCACTACAGCTTGAATGGGAAAGGTGAGAAGAGGTAATTTTTTCCTCCTGCGTTATCAGCAGACTTTCATTATTGACACATTCCCTAGACATATTTTACCTTAAGTACAGATAAAGCAAAGTAGAAAAACAAGGAGTGCACATGTCAGGAATCTGTTTGGAAATCTTATAATACAAATGCTGAAAAAAACAGGCCCTCAAAGTATCATCCTAATCTATCTTGAACACAGCATCAAAACTATTGAAACAGGATAGCAATTTTTCACAAAGGAATTTGGAGGTTCAGTAGATCAATAATACTGATATAAAAGGTTATTATCTTTCTAGATAATGCTATATACACAGTGTGAAAATTCTACACTGAGTATCATCCAGCTGTTTTCTGAAGAAGACTGTTGAAAATCTTTATTCATATTAATAAAGTCTACATAACTGGAACCATATCTAATACACAAGATTTTTTGTAGAATTTGGACCTCTTCCCATTGAAATTCTATTGGTGGGCACCACAACTTGTTATTAGAGATTCTTGCAGAAGGCAGTTGACAGCACAATCAAGAGCAAAATATCTCCCATCAGGCATCCTCAAATGCAGATAGAAAATCAATATCTATGTTCTCAGGAGAGTATTTCAAACTACTCCCAGTGAGAAATTCTAATGGTTTTGCATTTTTCCTTGCAAGAAGCAGGGGAATATTAAATGAACAAACTCACTGTGGACTTCAACTCATTTCAGTTACTGGATATTTCTTAAATATCAAAATTAAAATTAATTTGAAAAAAAGTTTTAGATTTTCACTTTTTCTAAAGCTTTGTTATGCACTTGAGTGAGCCAATGCAGTTTTCAGACACTCAGTGGAGACACTGGAGTCTGGTGAATGATCCTATTTGGAGACACTTATATGGGACACATCTTTCTATGAAGTTTCTGCACAGAAATAATTTTGGTCAAACTAATGTAAACAACAGGAAAAGTAGATTAACATAGGTGGTATTTTGTTGCATACCTTTGAAGTTCCAATTAGCATAAATTCTGAGCATCCAACAAATATGCTGGATACTTCCTGTATAATTATTGCCCAGAGAAAGCCTTTAAAATTTTGCTGTATACATATGACTATCATATTTCTAACTAAGATTTGAGTTACCTCAATTTGCAAATGTATCTCCTTACATTCAGATAAATCATTATCGATGTCTAACTTATTACTGTCTGCCTTTTCCCCTAAAGATAGACCATGTTTTGTGATAATCTTACATAAAATGCTGTCTGACTTGAATTCTCCTACCTTTAGAAAGCCCATATAATTAAATTCCACCAAACTTGTCTAAACATCAAACTCTCATTTTTTCAGATCCCTAAAGTCATTTCAATAACTGCATACATGAATTTTGAACTGTATAATTTATTTTTATTGGAGTCTGTAGAAATAAGTGTTGAATCATGATAAAAATTTTAAGACAAGCACTGCAACTTCAAAATAGGATAATCCATTCTAGATGAGGAAGTCAAAAAGTCAAAGAAGTAGGTAAATACTCAGATATCAAATTTCCAATCTGTGTTCTAGGCCCCAGCACAAATCTATTTATACCTGATGTTTCAGCCTATCCAACTCTGCACAGTATAGCATAAAATCTGGAGTGCTCAGGCAAACACAAAATTTTTCCTAGATTTTGGAAAGCTCTACTTTGCAGCAACATATTGTCTTCAAATAGATGAATCATGACATGAGCCTGGGCACTTAGCTATGACATCTGTTATGTAGCAAATTGCATTGCATGCCACATGCATAATGAAGGGAAAAGAGGGATTTTAGCTCCTAAAGCGTGCCTCATTATGTGATGGTGCACGAACACAGACACTGACACCCAGGACATACGGAAAGGCTGCACTGTCATAAAATGTACATATAATATTGTTGTTTCTGTCATTGAGAAAATGCAGATGTTAACTCTCTTGAGGATAAAAAAAGACAATTCTACACTGAATATAACAGTAAGAGGTGGCAGGCACAATGATAATTAAGATCTCTCTTACATGTTTGCATGAATCCACTTGTGAGAAGGTTTTCATAAGGAATATATTTTGTTTCTTATATTCTCTCATTCCTTTCTTGGCGGCTTGCATTTCAAAACAGTGCAAATGTTGTAGACAACCATAAATCATTCAAATGTTGAAAACTCCACTGCAAGATGATTTAGAAGACCAAAATCTGTTTTCCAGACATGCAGACTTTTTCCTATCATTATACAGTCTATTAGATTCATTAAACACAAATTTAACTGCATAAAAAAATTTGCAGGTGAAATTTTGAAAATCCAACCGACCTCCATTGCTAAGACAAATATGCATAATAATACTAGCACAGGCCATTTAATTACTACTGACTTCTGAATTACCTACAAGGACAAGTCCCCAGTAAGGTAATTTTTAAACTTAACATTAAAGTGCAGCTGCCTGTGTTTAGACATTTGGGCTGAGGCTCAATATTTAAACAACTGCTCTGAGCATATAGACCAATATGCCTGATGTAAGACTCACAGGCTTGAAAAATGTGGCCTAAATCATGTGAGGAAAGAGTTATAGCACTCATTGTAAACAGTAAGTGATAAAGTGGGGGAGTCTGTTAAGAAAATATTTGGATAAGGTTAGGAATGTCTAACTAAGCTGTTTTTTATTGCTTGGGGATCAAGATGGATAGAATAGGGCTAGGATATTTATGATATTCCAAGAAAGGAAACAAGTGAAAGGAAATTCTTAATTTAACACACCAATATGGCAATTTCCAGGCTAGGCTCAAGTGGAAAACATAAAACAGGTATAAGGAAGTGATTATAAAGCAGAGTAATGTAAATAATAATCGCAAAAAAACCAAGGTATAGAAAGTTCTTCAAATAAATCTTCAATATTACAACAACAGAGAATGGAAAAAAATGTCATTCCTCAAAGTAGTTTTTAAAAATTGTAATTTTAATCACAACAACAGAACAAAAATTTTCCTTTTTTCTTATTAATGTATTGACAAGAAATTGGCATTTTCCATAAATGAAATGGGAACTCTATTCTTCTGGGCAGCAAAAAAGATATTTCATTTAAAGCAGGTAATATTATTATTCAGCTGGAAACTCTTTAGGAAGCACCAAATTCCATGAATAAAAAACTTCAGATGCTAAAGTATTTCTATTTTTAAAATTCTATTGCAACCAACTTTAATTATTTCCTTTGTCATTGTAGGAATATTCTAGGAAAATCTGCAAAGAATTAATTGATTTGAAAATCATTTAAGAGATAACTTTTATTTTATTTTTGTAACTTACACAGTCAAGAAAGCATAGCCTAAACAAGGTATTTAAGAAAAATTTAGGCAGAATGGCTCTGCTTTCTGCCTGTGTACTATATTGACAGATATTTATTGCTGCAAGGTAATTGCATTTGCAAATCATTGCAGGAAGTCACATACCTCTAATCAGGTCTCCCTATATTCATGTGGCAAATCAGAAGAAATTTTGTGAGATCTTGAATTAAAGATGGTAGATTCAGATATGGCACAGGTCTGAGAACTGGAGGCTACTTTCAGACCGCTTTCCCAATATTTGCGAAGGTTTGGAGATATGTCTGGAGAGAACAACAAATAAAACTGAGTTATTCACTCTATTTCTCTGTTCCAGCTTGGCTCTTAGAGCATAAATGTAAGTGTTGTCTCCTAACTGACTATAAACAGCATAGCATGAAAGAAACTTAAAGATATCTTTCTTTTACTTTCCCCATGTTAATGATTTATTTCAAATAAGAGCAGAAATACAACGTTACAAGAAGAAAATTACCTTTTTTCTTTATTCAAGGAGACCTTTAAAAAAATATGTCAAATTAATTATCTCAAACACTTCTCAATATGTTTATTGTAATTTTAAAAGACATACTATATATATTCTCTTGGTCCTCTATAAGCACAACGTGTAGTAATACCTGTTAACAGTAGTCAGTTTTGTCACATTTTAATCCATTTGCTTTTCCCCCAGCTGGTACAGACAGGGGCAGACATGGCCTCACATGGCTGGATTTACCAGGTGCCCAATTTGTCTGACAGATGCAGAGAAGTGGCACGGGCAGCAGCTGGGCATGTACTGTAAGTGCCCCTGTTCCCTGACCTGGTGTCCTCCTCCCTACCCAGGCAGTGCAGATGGGTCTGATAGCAGCCTTTCAGGGAGGCAGGAGGCAAACTGGAGCTTCCAACATCCTTTCTGTCATGCCAGGAAAGCCAGGTTTCCAAGAGATAGAATTAAATACATGTAATTATTTCATTTTGGAGACAATTGCATAGCAACTAGCATGGCAGCTGAGAAGTGGAAAGACTGCAAGATTGCAATTAAAGAGGTGGCACAATTGCATTTGAATGGTTTTGAACAACAACTGTTGCTGTTGTTGGATGTTTCTGTAATGTATGATTTGTTCAGAAGCCTGCCTGAATTTGCAGACATGAGACTCCTCCATGGCACCAAACAGCAAAGAACATGAATGTGACAGCAGGCATCTATTGACCACATTTGTGAATTGAATGCGATTAAGATCAAACAAACACCTAAAAAGAAGGAAACAGGGGGTACAAATAGACTTGTACTACCAGAAGACTATATTTGCTGATTACAATTATCCCAAAAGTACAGATAAAACAGGAGTACAAAATTATTTTGCCTGTAAGTCTGACAACAGGAGAAGAATCTAGAAATACTTGAATAACTCTATGGGAAACTATTAGGAGAATACAACAAAAAATAGCTATAGGGCATAATATAAAAACAGGTGGTAAAAGTGTTTCATAACTCAGAGCTATCTTCTGTAGGGAAATATCAACATTCTTTCCTATCTGCCAAGAGGAAATGCAAAAATGGTAGCCAATATAAAAAATAAATATATCTGTCTATACACAGGAATACACTTTACTATCCATGTACAATTTCTCCTTTCTATCCAGCTGATATTTACCTTGAAGATGAAGTTGTTGAGACAAATGCAACAAAATTAAAAATAATATTTCCAAATGATAACAGCAGCTAATCTTTTCACAAAAAGTGTAGAAACAGAAGGCAAGAAATGAGAACTCATTTTTTGCAGCCTGTAATTTTCTCATAATGTCATCTCTTACATGAGCAGGTCTCACAATATTCTATAGAAATTGCTGTTTATCACTACCTTGAAACCGGGAATGCCTCCAGGAACTCTTGTGTTGGCAGACCTGACAGCCATTGATTGTTTATGTTTTTGTCCTCAGTAGCACCTGGGCCTGGGTGATGCTCTGGAAATGTTCCCAAACCTGAAAACGCATAACATGAACCCAACCTTGAAAAGCGAGTTAAATTCTGTATTATTGCCCAGCATGATCAATGACCAATATGTGGTATTAGCTCATCATTACCGCAAACTGAAAAATGCAAACATTGTGTGAGAGGAGAAAGGATTGCAGTTCCTCTCATCTTCTCTGCCAGCCACATCTTTAAAGAAGTGAAATAGAGCAGCAGCAAGAGACTACAAGATGGAGAACATTTAAGATTAAGAGTGGGCATTTTATTCTTTGGGGAAATTGCCACCTTTCCATTGTTCTCTATTTACTTACTTTTCTTTCATTTAAAATAAAAGCAATCTAGACTGAAAGTACATGATTTCCTGCTGGTGTACTAATGAGACGTATAGGCTTCGTCCCTTGACTAATTCCTAGATGAGAAGCCAAACTGTATTAAGCTGTTTTACAATAAATACGAATTTTCTATAACTTTAAGAAAGCAACATTCTGGTAAACTGTAATTTTTAATGTATGAACAGATCAATCTATGCCAAGCTTTTATAAGTTCTTATGGGGCTATTTTAACACTTTTCCATATAGGCTTTGCATTCATTCCTTCCCAGTCTTTCTAATATCTGACAGTGTATGGTATCCACATCACACCAAGACTTTACAAGTTTAAAGCCCTAAAATTAAAATCTTGCACAATCTTTACTAAACCAGCCTTTTTTCTTGAAATACATTACTGTTTGTATTTCAGAAATCTTTTATTAAAATTAATATTATGGTCCTGTGCTGGTCTGCTGAGTGCATCAGTGTCATCCTTTTCAAGCAGATGAGCATGTACTTATGAATCATTTTTCCAAAAAATTTCTTACTTCCTTAGCACCTGCAGCTAAACCAGTTCTTTGGACATGTGAAAAAAAATACTATGAAAACTATTTTTTTTAAAAAATTGTCCTTTCTTGAAGTTTTTGGATTAGATTTTACTTTAAAATTTTGCTTGCAAAAACATATTATATCAAAAGGAACCATATGTTCAAATTGAAGGAAGAATCTTAATGTCAGAAGATATTACATTAATCAATTGGCAAGAGGTGTGTGCAAACAGTTTTCAACTTTATGTAAATCAGAAGTCCCACGGCTCTTATCTTTCAGGAAATCAATGAAATTGCAGCAAAGATTACCAGCAAAACCAACAACAGTTAGAACTAAAACATCTTCACAGGTAAGGAATTGGATGATGGTAAGGAGGTGGACATTTAGACCTATTGCACAATGTCAGACTGCATTTAATGAGTTTTCTTGAAATTTCATTTTGTATTTTGCTTATATGTTCAAGACTACAGGACATTCCTCAAAAAGAAGATAATAACATTAATTAACATCAGTGAGTTATTTTTAAAGACAATGTATCAGTTCTGCTGCAGGAAAGAAATATTTTAGATGGGTACAATATACTCAAGCATTACCTTGCTGCAAGCAGCAATATCTTAGAAATATTTGTCCTATCTCTTTAAAGGATATTTTTGAAACCTTTGAGTTTTTAAAACTTGTGTTTATTGTACTGGAGTCTAACTTAAAACATTCTGTTAAACACATCCCTATTCACTTAAAACATATTCAAGTGTTTCATGCTTCTCTGATCCAGATGGAAAAGTGTGAATATTGTCTGTTTCACAAACTCCTAACAGTAACATAAAGAATATTCAGCTAGAAAATACCTCATAGTCACATAAACTTTAAATTCAAACAACCAGGCCAGAAAAAAAAAAAGAGGAAAAGAAGAAGAAAAAAAAAATGCTGGGTTACAGAAAACAAAGATTGGATCCACTGTATTGGTTTACAGGTGCAAAAACCTGGATAACCTCCATCTATTTCCAGCCTAAACTAAAAAGATGGTATATTTCAGGTGTTCTTTTGCCAGAGGACCTTCATATGAAGAATGAGATTCTATTAGAATTCTTTACATTAAGGATTTCTTTTCTTTTCTTTTC
>WAAE01034195.1:0-24298 GCA_013400495.1 Nicator chloris | reverse complement strand
ATATTGCAACCCAAGACACTTTCCTGCCCACTGTTCTACTCATAAACTCCAGACAGCTATTTGAGACAGTTTGCAAAAGATCAGGATCCTTCTACTTTCAGGATATTTAACTACCGTTGATATAAACTGCTGAGCTTTAATCCTTCTCCAAAGTACAGAGGGTCATTTCTCCTTAGTCCTTTCCACTGCTCAGCAAGGCCTTTGATAACAGATCTTGACCAGTATTTGCCATTTTAGAGATGAAACCATATATCCTCCAAGGCTATATGGGACAAATGACTGCATGCATTTCTTCTTTGTTTGTCCGTGTTCCTAGGCAACGTGCTGTGGACACAATATAAATTGGGGATTCACATTTATCTTTCTTCCACTCATCCATGACGTAAGACACTTACTGTCCACTGTGTTATTTCTTAGATATTAAAAGTGTAGTAAGAGAACACAGCATTAATCTGCATATATTCAGTTTGCTCTCTTGGGTAGCACTGCCATTTGTTTTATATCCCTTTAATTAGAACTGTCGTTGCTGGGATTCTTTTTATAATCTGCAAGGTTTTTGCAAGGTAAATATTCATGTTTTTAAAAAAAGAGTAAGGAGAGAGAGACAGTCCCATCACTTGCATTTAATCACACTAAACAAGCTCTTTAGACAATTTGTTCTGAAATTCCTCTAATTAGAGCTTGCCCTCCAGGTAATGCTCTGATCTGATTTACCAGTGAGTATAAATTAGGGACATTATGTAATTAGCTCTAAGACCACAAATAGAAGGAACAGCTGGGTGGCTTGGAGGGGAAGCAAATAAACAGCTCCCATCAGATTTCTTAATAAAAAATTATAATAAAAGTCCCTTCTTCTAGATACAGTCACCAGTGACTGGTTTTCTAGCCTTATGTACAAAGAGATCCTATATTTGAATTTGCTCTGAGAGATGGCATTTAGCATTCTTCATTAACCTGGCACCTCTTTGGACACTGACACTCTGTGAAGGGTAGCTGGAGATTCATATCACACAGGAACCATCTTCTTGAGGAGAGATTAAAATTTTAAGTAACTGGCAAAAATATCTTCATGGGTTAGCGATGATTATGTCATCCATTCCCCATGAGTAATACATAAAGCCAGCTCCTGACTTCTCTGCAATTTCCGCCTTGATTCTGGCTCCTATCCATCTCTAACCTGAAGTGTTATCCTCTCACCTGGGACAAGATTTAAACAACCTAGTTCCAATGTCCCAACCCAAATTTTAACCTACAATAAAATATAGTCTCTTGGAATACTGGCTTAAAAATATCTTAGTGTCTTCGTTTCCTGACAGTAACAATAGTAATCCACAAAAGCCCCATTCATGACTAAATTTTGCTTTTCCCAAGGACAGTGACATCATCTCTAAAATTTTCATGAAATAATCAAAGTTAAAAAATACTTTACCATGTATTTATACACTTAAATACCTAATATCTTTATTTTTCTACTTTCAAGTGTTGCTTACTTCACTGTAATGAATACAGTATAGTCTTGAAAAATGTATCACAACTCCCAGAAATACTTATAGGACCTAGGATGTAGATCCTATAAGCTAGGATGCAACTGTTCCCTCCTTCTTTTCTTACCAAATAAAAAAAAGGTTTGAATTGAAATAGGAGCAAAACTTGATCCGAAGGAGACTAGAGTGGTCACTGGGTAAACTGGCTGATATGATCTCAGCGTATTTTTTCTGGCCTTTCTTCTCACAGTTTGTCTTTTGATCTTAGAGAGTGGCCTCGAGTCAGAACTGCACCCATGTAGTACTCAGCTGTACTGAGATGAACCCTGTTGTAGTTCCCAAGTGGAGCGTCCTCCTCACACAGCAATCCCTACAAGGTTTTTATCCTTGTGGATGGAAGATAGAATATCAAAGTATGGCTTTATCACATCTCCTGTTCCACAGGTAGTGATGGTTAGAATGAGAGAAAACTCAGAGGGGAAGTACTGAAGCTGCATTATTATATTCTATATTTAGTAATCCATAGGGTCTATATATGGTTTGCAGTACAACATATTTAAAGAAAAAAAATAAATAGATCATGACACCAGAATATTCTTGCAATATTTTCCACAGAGGGTTACATAGCTGTAACTACTCCGTGTGCCTCCCTAATCCACAGACACTTTAACGAAGGTGATTAATTAAAAGCCATAACCCTTAAATTCTCTACCCAGCCAAGTGATGGTTTAACCCTTAGGCAGCATCTCACTCACCAGTTAAAATCAGATGTGAAGATTTACATACTGGTTAAATAAATACAGTGATATGTCAGATACAATAAACTATGGGAAGAAAGGTGTTTGGCTAAATAACTTATGCCAGAGGAAAGATTCACTGCTTGTATCTATCAACAAATATTTCTGAATTCTAAATTAGATCCAGATTCCTGATAGATGAAATTATTCTCCTCTTTGTCACTGTGTATTTGTCTCCCTAAGAAAAAAGATAAGATTTATGTGAGGAGGAAATAGGCAGAGCTTCTCCCTCATACATTACGTGGTGCAGTTGACTCAGGTCAGAAAATGTTGTAATTTGCCATTACTATTGCACTGTGTCCTAAGATCCAGAAATTCCCTATGCTACCCATAAGCTGCTTAAGTTTATGCATGACTTGTCCTAAAGCTTCCAGTCCCAAGAGAAATTTTCCATCAGTGTTTCCATACAAAACAGAAAAAAATAATTATTCTAAATTATACAATTTCTTTTCCACTAGGTATGCAATTTGGCATTTATAGCAAATCCCTTTGTAAAAACATTGTCACTAGCAGGAAGCTACCAAGTCATAGAGTATGTTATACTACACATCATCCTAACACTGCGGGCATGTATCATGCTCTGAATATTTGAGTCTGCAGCAAATTTCAATGATAGAACATTTTCTGTGTGTATTTATCATGCAGAATATTAGATCCACTTACTGGAAAAAAAAGATGTATTGTGTTTTTATGTATAAATATATGCATACCTGTATATTTGTGTGTGATATGTATCCAAATCTCTTACCAATTTCTCTGAATATTCTAGGATTACAAAGAGGGTATGGATTTCTTTCCCAGTTCAAAGCAAATCATGTGGCCCTCTAGACAGCAAGCTATTGTATTTACCTTCTACTCAAGCTATTAATACTCACCAGAAAATCAGGTAGATACATTCATTTTAAAAATACTCCTTTGCTGGAGTGGAGGTTGCAATGCTGTTTACCCTGCTTAGGTTTAATTTTGATTTTTTTTTCAAATGGCCCTTAGCCAAGAAAGCATTCATTGAAGCCATCAAATGAGAACCTTACATTTCTACTTCATTTGAATCATTCCTCTTGCTTTTTCCCCATATACCCTTTTTATATACTTTAAAAGCATACTCATTTCAAATTCAAAATGCTTCACTTAAATAAGTGAATAAATGACTCATTTCTCTATTCTTTGAATTGCAAAGACTCTTTCTCATCAGTGTAGAATAAATAAAAACCAACACACCTCTTGTTCAGAAAAAAATAAGCAAATAATCCATACTAAAAAGCAGAAAGACAAACACAGGCTAGTTTCTCCACAGGAAGAATATTTTTGAGTGTTACCTCCTCCTCTACCCCAGTTTTAGTAAAGATTGGTTAGTGCTATTTTATAAAATCACAAACTCACATACTATTCCTTTTCTGGACCATCAGTTTTTGATTCATGGTTTTGCTTTTATTTATTAGACTTCTGACACAAACTACTTGCATGAAGAGATTTTTGCTATTTTTAGGTTCATAGAACTTGGGGTTGTTCAAAAATATTCAGATATGGATATGAATAAAACATATACAGTAAAGTTGAAGTTTGAAGAGGACACAAGTGACACTTTGCCTTAATTTCTTTAAGCACCTGTCAGTATTTGTGAATTGTGGCTTAAACTCTCTGTTCAATTCTTTATCAAAGTCTTTAAAACTGAACAAAATCAATTTAAATTGAGATTCTTGCACCTTATTTCAAAAAAATGTTGCTACAAAATTCAGCTTGAACAGAAGCATCATTTTTGTGTTCAATCTAAAACAGATTTTGAACTCTTTCCAATGCTGATAAGGTTCAAAGGAAGCTATTGAGGTGTTCATCACAGAACACCTATGCTTCAGACAGCTGTTCTGAACCTCTGGTGTTTGAAAAATCCAGCGTCCTTCCAATGAATGGGTTGGGACCTGAGCTGACCTCAGAGTGCCCTTAGAAAAGGTCAGTCTGAAACAAAGCAAATTTAAAGACATTTTCTTTCTGGGACACACAGAATCATATTCAAGCCTGAGAGAATCTCAATTAAAAGCGATGATTTTTTTAGAGAAGTCTTCATTATAAAAAGATTTGCCTACAACTAAGAGAACTGGCTTTCATAAGGTTTTTTCTATTTTTACCCTAGGAATATCTCCTTAGGGTATCATTTCAAAAAGAAAACATGACAGGAGGCTTCTAAATGTGGAAGTTAAGTAAATACTGCATAAATATGAATAATTTTATTTATAATCATTGGCCTCCACAATTTATGCCATATATTTCAGAAATTTTACTGCACAGTCATTTGAATTTCAATAAAATAAGTGGATCTGCACATGTAGCTTTCATTAATTATTGTATAGAATGGCAAAATGGCATTCTGGGAGTTGGTAATCATCCTGAAATATCAACCACGTGCTTTAGCACATCATGAAGAATAAAGTCCCACCAGTGATTGTCTACACAACAAGAATTCAATTGGCAGTAATCAAGGGCGAGTACCTAAAAAATGAAAATTTTACTTTAATTACTATCTTATATGCACCGGTTGCTGACAATGAAATAGCTACAACATCATTTAAATAGTAAAAGCTTCACTTGCATTCATTATATCAAGGACTATAAAAACCCAAACTTGTCATTCTAGACCTGCAGCCAATTGTAACTCTTCTTTTTAGTGAGATCTCACACACAAAGCACTAATGTCCACCTTGTGAACTTGAGCCACAGCAAGGAGGAAAAAAAACCAGGAAATATCTTATTTTGTTTGATAGAATTAGGAATCTAAAAACTTTCTGAAGTTGTGTGTTTCATTCTCTCTTTATGTGATGAATGGTGAGTAACAGCAAGGTCATAATGAACACACCATTGGTTTTTTATTTCTTTTTAACGAGGCAAATATATATTTATACTATATAGATTTACAGTAAGGGACTACATATGATTGCACACTACTACAGTGATGTCATTGTATTGAGTAAGCAATAGACCCACAGATATTTGGGATACATTAATTCCTTACTACCAGTGAATTACAGGAATACTTTCATCAAACAACTAATAAAGCATCAAATATTCTGTACCTATTTTATACAAATCTATTAAAAATATTTAGAGTGTTTTGAAAACGGTTTTACCATTTCTATTTTTCTTCAGCTATTTAGATATACTACTAATATCACATGAAGAATATTTTTGAGATGAAATATAAAAAAGGACAGAAAAAATGAGAGGAAAATTATTTCAGAAACTTTAGAAGTGACTTGCTCTATCTCAGTGTTGCTCTTTTATGTAAAGTTCTTCTAGCACCAAAACAGTAATCATTCTGGTTCTGGGAAAAATATTTCACTGTCAGAACTTACAATGGGAAATTTGCTCTGCTAGGAAAGTAAGATTTGCTGAGAAGAAAATAAGTTGTTTGATAGGCACAAATGCAGTAAACAAATAATTTCAGTGTTATAAAAATAACTTTTATTGTACTGAATAACAATCTTTCAACAGATGAAATCTCTTTTTTGTTAGGAGATTAATAACACCTGTGAAATCTTCCAATGAAGTAATGCTTGAAAACGTAAGCATTTGTTTGCATAAAATAAATCACTTTCAAGTGAAAAGGTATCTGAAAGTTTATTGAATCTTGATTCAGCAAGTATTCTGAATAGGACTCTGGATCATAATAAAAAATAATTAATAATAACAATTTTTAAAAGTCCAAAATCTAGAAATGTAAGCTTTGAAGAAAATGTTATTATTTTAATATCATAAGATAAAGGGCTGGGTTCTTTTTTTCTTTGTTTTCTCCTCCCCAACAAAGTGTTACAACCAGTGACGACTTCTAGTTCATGTTTTCAATCAAACAATCCCTTCCTCTCTGAGACGATGTATGAAATGGTTGGTTATGATAGTAGTATTAGAGTTTCTAGCTGTGATTAAAAATGGCATTTGAAAACTAAACTGATAATCGGTAGATGTAAAATTAAACTAGTCTTTAAACAAATAGTTTTGAATTTTTAGAAGAATATAATGAATTCCACTTGTGCAGTTAACTTATTAGCTGCCTGGTTAAAATGTATTTCCATTATCAACATCATCAACATGAAAATTATGCATGTTTCTGTTTAATAATCTGTGTTTAATAACCTGTGTAAAAGTTAATGTTTCTTCTAGCAAGCTGGAGAGAGGCTTTTTGAATATGTGTTTTTCAGAGAATACATTAGATTATCCTTTTTGCCTCTGTAGAAATTTTCATTTCTACTCCTAGAGGATATTAAGATATGCACCTAAAGGATTTATTGAAAATGGGTGATAGAAATCTTCATGTCAGACATAGATCTGTGTGCCTAGAGTAACCCTTCCCTTGATCCTTCCCCCTTCTCTATACACACAAAAGGAACTGAAATCGAGTTCTCCTTCTTTTCACCTGTCCTTTTAATAAAACTCTCAGGCCCCGCCTAGGTAAAGAAATGGCAATAGATCAAATGTGACAGAAACCACAGAAATTCAGTTACTAAAATGTGAACTTCTGGGTTCGTGCAGAGTAGACTGCTAACATGCTGAATATAGAGATTGGAATTTAAATCTCCTTGATGATCATATCTGTAAGGAATTTTTAAAAATGAAACTTTTTTTAGTGGGTTTTAATGTTGCTTTTTGAATAAGAATGTGGGTACGAATTATCATTTGCATAATGTGCATGAATCAAATCCAAAAATGTTCTTTTTATGTTACTGATCCAAGTATTTTAATTATAAACAAAACACCTACATATTTTCACTAAGTCCCCTTAAAATGCTGTCTTAAGGGATATATTTTCCTGCATACTCTCTCATAATAATACATGTACCAAAAGCAACATAAAAATGGAGAGGAATGTCAGCACTGCAGAACAGGTCTTAATTCATACCTCATTTCTATTTTTAATACTCAGAGAGCTAAATTATGAAGAAAGACTGTTGAGAAACTTGGTGTCCATTGAAATGTATCCTTGAATCTGATCCTTTCTATGAACTTCATAAACACACAGTACACAGAATTCATGCTATAAACTGGAGAATTAATTTTACTGCTGGAAAGTCAATGTTCTTTTTCACTTAAAAACTTAAGAGGCTAAAAAAGCCCACATAAGATTATTAGTTTGGTGAAGTTAAGTATCAAAATGTTAACCAAAAAACCCATCACAAATGTTTGATTTAATTTAAATATCAGAGAAAACTTCTAAAAGACATAAAATAGACAAAAAAACCCAAACAAACACAAAGCATACCAAACAAAAAACTTCAGGAATCAAACATATTGCTTTTAGTTATAAGAATTTTATAATAACATGCATTTTTGAAATGTGAGACCAGAAGTAGAAAAAGAAAAGACACATAAAAAAGTAATAAGAGAGAACCTTATATCACATATGCTCTGCAGTGAATCCTCAAAGAAAATAATGGAAACCTATTTGGGGAATGGGTGTTATCTATATTTGATGTCTTGGAATGACTGTAGCATGTCTTGATGTCCTGCAGTCTGACAGACCAGTAACTCTCTTCATTGACCCTTACCATTGTCATTACTAGACACTCTTCGATGGGCATGTAGCAGCCAATAAACACTTGTTTAAGCTCAGCCAGCTTGTTTTGGGTCACAAAGGACACTATACCAACACTAGTCAAGACAAAGCCAAGGTATCTCCTGCTTCCACCTTGGAATTCCAAACTTTCAATAACGGAACTGCACAGGCATGAAAAAGCAATTAGCTCTGGTTTTGACAACTGGCAGAAACCTGTTGTGATTGCACAAACTCTATGGTGAAATGAGTCTCAGGTCTTTCCAAGCGAGCAGCAGGGTTCAGTCAACCCTTTTTGCTTTAGAAAGACAATTCAGTTGATCGCATATTTTGGCTAAACTTCCTTTAGTGTATGTGATGTCAGAGCTTAAATTTAGAAAGCTCCATTATGATATAAAAAGATGGTAGCTATCCCAAACAAGATGAATGATGGCCCTTTTTAGCTTCGTAATAATAAAAAATATCAATTTAAAAATCACATAGAAGCATCACATTGAGGGAAAAAAAAAGTAGTGAGTAATTATTTGCAAATGGCTCAAAGATTTAAGTAGAAGCAGTTTAGCGTCTCTTAAATTGTAGTTGATCTAGCCAAAGTTTATGAATACACTAGGAAGGGGAAAACACCTCTGCTGAAAAATTTCATCTGAATTAATTTAAAGATAAAATATAAAAACTTTACTGAATTCAATTGCCCAAATAAGGTAAAACATGTATAGGAAATGTTCAAGTCATATGAAGAAGCAAAAAGAATCCATAATGCGTGTCTAGATATTATGGTGGCAATACTTCAGAATGACACAAAACAATGAATTATCAATGTAAATATAATAGATATACACATGTACATTTTAATGCTGCTTAATATGTATCCTCAACCTTCTGAATCCATCTGTCATTGCTGTAAAAGACATACTATTATACCAGGAGTGTGAATGGCACTTAACAGAGATAAAAATCCTATTATTCCTTTAATTCCTATTGCAAATAAGCTCAGGCTATGACTTATATGCATCCTTGTCCTTACAGAACTTCTTTTGCAGGGTCCTCCAAAATTATTCTGTAGTTCTGTTAGAGAAAATGAAGTAATATAGTGATTAATCTCACATGTTTGTTCTAAAGGTTTAAATTCCATAGGCTTCATAAGATTTTTTGTTAGGGATGTTTTGGAAATTTTTATGACTTCTACCAACAGCTTTCTGATAATATTACCCATGATAATATTTTTGAGTAGAGATCAAATCTTAGCCATGAAGTGATTGAAGAAATACTTTATATACACAATTAAAAGACCCATTCTTAGCCAAGGACATTATTTTCTTTATACCTGTCACTGAGTGAATTTTGGAAATGCTTCTGTACACAAAATGGTGTCAGGCTTTCATTTAAAGTTTATTGATTTGTGAAAGCTTGCATAAACTTTTACCTCACAGAGGTGTGAAAAGCCTTTAACTGATGTAATGGTTATAGTTTGATGTTTTCTTCAGATTTCTGCTTTTAAAACAAGCAGTGCTGACTAAAGAAATGTTCTGAACAGATGTTTTAACTGAAGCAACGTTGGTATTACTGCAGTTTATAATACAGTATGTCTTTGAACTTCTTTAAGAAAGTATGTTATTCAGGAGCCAGTATTTATTGGCAATATTTATGTCCAACTTACAATAAGGGCTTTTATAGCCCTGTATGTTTCAGTGAGCTTGTAGCTCCTTAACACATGGATAAGCCTTCTGAATTGAATGAATTCTCTGTTTGCCTTCTAATAATTTCTTCCTAGTTAAATAAACTGAACAAACTGTGTGCAAGTATAACAAAAAAAAAAGGTTTTGTCTTCAGAAAAGGAGCTGCTACCTGCTCTAAATCAAGGACAATTTTGGAACAATTTTTTTTTTTTTATTTGATTGGTTCATTGGTTGATGTTGGGGGGAGAGCTTATATTGTGAATATCCATGCAGATCTGAAAAAAACACATTTAGTTCTTCAAGATATCATCAGAAATAAACTGTAGGTAATTATACCAGCTTTTTCATATTTCCACTGTCTAAACAAAAATTGCAGTCCAGATGTTCCTGAGGCACAAGTCCTTTACTAAAAGTTTACTATGTAACAAGAAAGGAAGTAAGATCCAATGGATGTATAAAAGACACACCGTTTTAGAGTCATGCCTTTTTATAACCTTTCTCTGATGTGGCAAGGTGACTTTAGCTAAGACTAAGGAAGAGTTTAGTATTCCAAACTTTAAACTTCCAAATTCGTTTGAATTTACAAAGCTTAATTATGTACCTGCAAACAGTAGATCAGATGTTAATGTGTTTTTCAGAGAATCAAAAAATGGTTTGGGTTGGAAGGAACTTTAAAGATCATCTAGTTCCATCTCCTTTACCATGTACAGGGACAATTTCCACCATGCCAGGTTTCTCAGAGCCTGATCCAACTTGGCCTTGAACACTTCCAGGGATGGAGCATCCACTGTTCCAGTGCCTCACCACCCCCATAGTAAAGAATTTCTTTCTAACATTTAACCTAAACCTACTGTCTTTCAGTTTGAAGCCATTCCCCCTTGTTCCATCATTATATGCCCTTGTAAAATGTCCCTCTCCAGCTTTCTTGTAGGCCCCCTTTAGCTCAAAGGCTGCTATAAGGTCTCCCTGGAGACTTTTCTTCAGGCTGAACAACCCCAGCTCTATCAGCCTGTCTTCATAAGAGGTGCTCCAGCTCTCTGATCACCTCCATAGCCCTCTTGTGGACTCTTCAACCTATCCATGACCTTCTCACGTACGAGGCACCAGAGCTGGATGCAGCACTGCAGGTGGGGTCTCACCAGAGCAGAGCAGAGGCACAGAATCCCCTCCCTCGCCCTGCTGGCCATGCTGCTTTGAAAGCAGACGGGGACACAATTGGCTTTCCAGGCTGTGAGCACACATTGCCAAGTCAAGGCGAGGTTCTCATTCACCAGCACACTCAAGTCCTCCTCAGGATGTTCTCAGTCTACTCTCTGACCATCCTGTATTTGTGCTTGGCATTGCCCTGGCCCAGCTGCAGCATCTTGCACTTGGCCTTGTTGACTTTTGAGAGGTTCACGCAGGCCCACCTGTCAATCCTGATAAGGTCCCGGGTGAAGCCATGTTGTCTGTCACTGCTCACCTCATTTTCTACACACATAGATTCAAGGAGGAGCTGCTCCATGATCTCGTTAGGCACTGAGGTGAGACTGACTGGCCTGTAATTCCTTAGGCCTTCCTCATTTCCTATTTCAAAAGTGCGAGTTATGCTTCCCCTTTTCCAGTCAATGGAAATATCACCAGACTGCAAGGACTTCTCAAATATGCAGATAGTGTCTTTGCCATCCCCTCTGCCAGTTGTCTCAGGCCTCTCAGATACATCTTATCAAGTCCCAAGGACTTGTACATCTCCAGGTTCCTTGGATGGTCTCAGAACAGATCCACTCCTACAACAGATTGTCCCATTCATTGTCCCAGTCCTTGGTTTTATCTTCTGCAACTTGGGTGGTGTGGCAGGAACACTTACTGGTGAACAATGATGCCAAAAATGTTGTTGAGCATCTCAGCCTTCTCCCTCTTCTGGGTAACAAGGTCTCCTTTTTTTTTTTTTTTTTAGAGGGCCTATATTCTCCCTAGTCTTCTTTTTATTGCCAACATACCTATAGAATCTTTTCTTATTGCCCTTGATGTTACAGACCAGATTTAATTCTATCAGAGCTTTGGCTTTCCTAACCTGATCCCTGGCTATTTAAATAATCTCTCTGTATTCCTGTTGGGCTACCTGTCCTTGTTTCCACCTCCTGTATGTTTCCAAATTTTGGAGCATTAAAGGGAAATTAACAATAACTACCTTGTTGAGCAGAGTAGGGAGTAGTGATGCTGAGGAAAGGAGACTATTTCAAACCTGGTCTTTTCCCTGGCTTTGGGTTTCTAATGACAGGAAACATTTAACACCTCTGGACTGACAGCCTGAATCTATGTGCAATGTTCTGTGTGATATGCGTGTGTCAAAAACAGCCAAACCTGTCGGGAGATGCCCAAATAAGAATAAGCCAGAGACTCGCTCTGAGACAGCTTTAGCACAGTGACATCCAGCTCTGTCAAGATGACTGCATTCTTAACTTACAAATTTGCAGCATATATGAATGAAAATTCATCCCTGTAAACCTCAGGAGTCTAGTCAGAAGCCTATTCACCCTTTGCTCCCTCTGTGAGGGTATTTCAATAACTGCTAAAATGCAGTTCAAGCCCTCAGCAAGACGACAGACTGAGAGCTCATCTCCGCTTTAATGTGATGTTAGGAAGCTAAAATCCACATTTTTTCTTTAATGCCTACAGTTAAGTAGGATAGTTCCTCTGGATGTCTAAAGACTTTCTTAACAAATGCTTTTGTGCAGATGTAATGAGTTAGCTCCCCATACTCATGAAGAGTTTCAATATACAAGAACTCTTCTTCTTCTGCTATCCCCTAAGCAGCCCCTGAAATTTCTGTTACCTAATTTGCTAGGGTCTGGAAGAGCTAAGTGAAATAGAAAAATTATGAATATTAAGTTAGTCTCAAGACTGATCAATGGAAATCAAGCCCACTCCAAATATAGCTATTTCAAAATGAAAGAAAAACCTGTCTATATTTCTTTATTAGTCAGAAATGAAAGCAGCAGAAAGAATTCTATGCTTTGTATGTCTTCAGTTTAGACAGGTGTAGCTCTTGCTCCTAATAACCTCATTTCTGTAGGAACTTTCTTCCCAGCGTTCACAACGTAATAGAGAACCCAGATTTAATAAAACATTTATAGAACTCTGTTAAAATAAGTGCCACTCTTTGCTCAGAAATCTCAGGTACTTTCCATTCTGTTTCACTTCTGGTAAAGCTATTAGGGAAGAGTAGCCAGAAGAGTATCACCTCATTCCAGAGTTGGGGTGGGAGCAGAGCTGGTGATGAGTTGGAGGCCTCCCAGGGCAGCCTCCTGCCTTGTATCCAGAGTACAGAAGGGGCCCTGGGAAGGTGTGAGATCATCCAGAGGACAGTGGCTGATGTGGACCCTGCAGCAGGACCAAACACAGCTGGGACTGGAGTTTCCCCCCAGTTGTTTGCTCTGGACTCTGCTGAAGTGGTATACACTGAAAAGAGAGATGGCAGCCCAGTAATGTTCATCATCACTATTATAAAAAGCTTTCCTGCTCTGGTTTTTTTTTTTTTTTCTTTTAATGTATTTTTTTACACAGATTCAGTGAAAGGAATGCATTTTTCAGAAATTACCATAGAGGAAGAAAAATAAACAACAGGTATGCTATTTCAAATCCATATAGTTGGTATGACATAGAAATAGGTTTGAATATATAAATCAAAGTCTGAAGCTGATTAGAAATGAGACACTAATATTTTCCATTTTCCATTTTAACAACATTAGTTTAATATCTTCCCTTTATAAGGTGAGTTAATCCTACAAACAAATTGACAAGAGATGTATTATTGTTAAAGTTTCTAAAATGAGACAAAATAACTTCCTTGGTTCCTTTGAGGCTCGATATAGTCCATAACACTGAGGTATAGATAAGCTACACTAATAAATTCCAGGAGGCCCATAATACTAAAATTTGGGCTGTCGCTATCCCAAAACACTGTAACAACAGTGTAGGGCAATCCCTTTTGTCCTCCTGTATATGTCCCTGAAACTGTGGCAAGAAGCTGTGCAGTCACAGGATACAGCAGCACACAGTTCAATGACAGAAGTAGAACTCGGAAGACAAGAAAGTGAATTATAGCTTCATGAAGACTTTTCAAAAACAGTTTGTATGACATTTCTCAAACCTACAGTACCTTTAAACCTAATCCAAGTTCCACTTAAGGTAGAAACTGACATTTATTTTACAAGGCCTTGGATCAGAGTCCAGGCTACACCTATTCTTAAGTGTTCACTTTAGTGATTACTTGTCCATTGCTTCATAAAAGGTACTAATTGAATTTCATGTCCTAGCAGAAGCTAAAAAAATGGATGGGAAATAAAACCTTGTCATTCTTCCATGTATGTAATTAAGTATCTTAACAGACAACAAGTGCAATTATTTGTAGCACATCAATCCTATAACTGCTTTTCCCATTTCTCCCTAGTCAATTTGCCATTCCCTAACAACTCAATTCATAAAGCTTGAAACATATACCACAGAGAGGAAACTGATTCTTCTAGCAAATATTTCCTGCAAGCCAATGAGATCAGCACATCTCAAATGAAACCAAATCCAAAAGCATCCCTGATCAGCTGTTTCAGATAAAAGATTTTTAGAAAAAAAAAAATTAGAAAAACATTTAATCTTTTTCTAAGAGATCACTCATCACTACCTATTCGGAGACATAGAAAGTGCAACCATGTAAAAATCTCTATAATCAGAGTAGTTACAAAAGAAGAGTTAAATATTCACATATACCATCCTACTTCAATATACTGTAATATTTTATGGCAGATTATAAATTTACATCTAGCTATCTTCCCACCTCCCCCCCAGTTTCTTTATAGGTTCACCCATAAACATTGTTGTGCATAATTTGGGGTCACTGAGATGTATTTATTGCTTTAACTGAACTTTTTCTTCCCATGCAGTGACATAAATAAGAACATCAAAGCTCTTTCCAGTAAGTAACAATATGTTCTCACATTTCTGCTATATATCTAGGCCATATTAAGAACATGAATAGCATAGGAGGCGAGTTTATACATAACAGCCTACAAAGACTCAAATCAGAAAGCAAACAACAAAAGCAAAATTATTGATGGTAGTGTTGAGATGGAAGTCTGCAGAACAGCTTTTACCTTACAAATTAGTTTTTGTTCCAAGGCTTAGATCGGATGCATAAATGAGTTTAAAGGAGAATAAAGTGATGCAAGTTACATTTTCTGTCACTCTCTCAGCCCATAAATTATTCCAACCTACCCTCTCACAACCTAACAACCAATATGGAAATATTAGCTGCATTGTCCCCTTTTGGTTTGCTGCCTGTCACATCCATTTTGCAACTCTGTAAATATAGTGAGAAAAATTTACGTGGATGAAAAAGTATGCATAATTCTGATATAACCCTACCCTTTCTCTAGAAATTCAGTTTAGCTATTTTTTTCTTTGAAACTATTGCACAGTGTAAAACTTAAATGTTAACAACTGCAAAGCTTAAATAATTCTCACAATTCCCAGTCAGTGTGTAAAGAGAGGGTACTTAGCATTTTCAAAGTCAGAAAGATATTTCACTGTTCATGTGAAATATCATAAATGTTCTAAAAGCATATAATTTTGTAATACCATGAATTACCTCTAAGAAAAAGCTAAGTCAATATTTTTTATCCACTCTCCAGAAACCCTTTCACTTTGTTACTCATTGAAAAAATATAAATACTAACTTGAAATGCAACATTCACACCTCTGCACTGCAACACGCACAGCTCTGTAGTGTGTGCACACAAACATTCCCTCTTATCATTTTCTTTCATGAGTGATTTATCAGATGTCTATAATACAAGCTTTTTGCCAGCATAGACAAGTAGAACTTTATCCCACACAAGCAAAAACTTTTTTGAGAGCTGCATGTTATGACCCACCCTTAGTTTTCCCCACTCCTCAGTGAAACTCTCTGTGTTGACAAAACAGTTTTTATCTTCATAGCTAAGTTAATTAGTGATTACAGATATTCAAAACCCCCAGCAAAATATACTTGAAGTCTGCATTACAGGCAAGTTTCAGCTTTTTTTAGCATAGCTGTAGGATTTGTTTTGTGTGCTTGTGGTTCTTCAGAACTAGAAAAGAAGGACAGTCTCCCACTTTCTTTTTTTCCTCCAAACAGCAAAATCTTGTCAGCGATCAATCTGGAGCCTGTGTAACCAGCAGCAGGTTAATAGGTGACTGGTCCTTAGATCTGGCAGTAATTTGTAGCACGTACCAAAAGTCATACACGTATCAGCCTATGAGGTATCCCTTACTCTTATCTTACAAAGCTCTAAATTTAGAGACCTTATCTTTACCATGTAAACCCAGTGAAGGCAGGGAAGAATTAATAAACCTTCACCTCAGTGACTTATGTGCTGCTTTTCTGTTAGCAAAGGCACAGCTCCAGCTCAGAGCTAAGAGCTAGTCGGAGTTTTGCAGCCTCAAGAGCCTTGAGATTTAAAATATGCTTCTCTCCTGTCTTGTCTCCTGTAACTCCATAAAATATGCAAGTGCAGAAAAAGCATTAGATAATAAAGGACTGCCCTCATAAATAAACCTGAAATAACAGCTATCCATATTCAAGTGGTATGCTGTGGATCCTAACCCCCTCCCAAAGCACCTGAATTGACTGTGCTTTGATCTAAACCAAAATGCACAGAACAATTTTCAACTGCTCCAAGCACAGTTGGAGTAGTTGTAACAACAGCTTTTGCTCAGGGGCCAGTTCTAGAACAGTGGAAAGGAAGGATTTGTTTGGTGGTGAAACCAAAACATTACCTAAGCTTGGACAGTTTTTAACTATCCAAATAACTGCTTGGAGTTTACAAGATAGAACTATAAGCATTTTTTAAATTTATTTTTCTTAAAGTCTAGAAGGTAAAGTATTTCAATAAAAAGTGTTAAAAGTAAATATTCTAAATTTTCCAATTTCTCTGAATACATAATGTGGTGAAGCTAAGTTCAAAACATGTTTTAGAGTCACTGATTGCATTTTCTGCCAAAAAACCCACAAGCAAACAAAAAAACACAGCCCAAATTCTGCCCCCTCTCCCCAAAAGAGCACAGTGAATGCTTTTGTCAAAATATTTTACTTTGGTTTATTTACAATCTTCTTTAACTCTGACAAATTCTTCTATCACATGATACATGTGTGGAAAATATCCTGTCCATGATGTAAAGCTCCTACACAGGTTCTCAAATTTTATTTGGGAATTTTATAAGTGATATTTTAATGTTTGAGAACTTCTGCGACCTTCTACCTAAACGACTAGATTAGGACTTCAGGTTATTTACAATAGTGCAGAGTATTCCAGCTAAAATTTATTCTAGTGTTCTTCCGTTTTCCTGGATGGTTTCTAACATCCCTCGTCAATCTTGCTATGATGCATTCTTTATCCAGGAAGCAAATCTATGACTCACTATAGCAATAATATTACTTTTTTTTTTTTTTTTTTAGTAAAACTAAAATCTAATATTAAACTGTTTTTCATATTTGCCCTAATTATTTTCTGAAAAAAAAGGATATTTTATCCTAAAACGCCAAATTTCACTTATAGAATCATTATGCATCATTTAAATAACGAGGAAACCAACCCAAATTTTTAACATTTGTACTTCAAGACATGAAGTAATTCACCTGACACTTCCTTGACTCCTTGACTTTTAGGTCCTTTTTTACCTATTTTTATTCTCGTTCATTGTCTTTGGTTTATTTGGCAAGGTTCTGATAGCACTGAGGCTGCAAGGGTAGCTTCTATGAGAAAATTCCAGAAGCTTTTCCCATGTCTGAAAGAACCAGTCCAGCCAGCTCCAAAAGGGACCCACCACTGGCCAAAGCTGAGGCCATCACACAGTCACAGAGCCTTGTGACAACATGTTTGAGAAGGGGTAGAAGCACACCGTACAAAGCAGCACAGGGAGAGGGGTGAATATGAGAAACAACTCTGCAGACACCAAGATCAGTGCAGAAGGATGGAGAGAGGATGCTCCAGGTGCCAGAGCAGAGGTTCCCCAGCAGCCCATGGAGGACCCCACGCTGGAGAATGTGACTGTGCCTCAGAGGAAGCTGTGACCCTGTAGCAGATCCTGTTGATGTTGGAGCAGGACAGTCCCTGGCACGACCCTGAAGAGAAGTCAGGAGTAAAGCTGAGCCCAATAAGTAAGAATGTGATGTTAGACTTGTTCTTGTTTCTCATTATCCTACTCTGAATTAGATTTGCAATAAATTAAATTAATTTCCTCAAACAGAGTTTGTTTAGCCCACAAAGGTAATTAGTGAGTGATCTCTCCTTGCTCCTAACTTGACCTATGAGCTTTTCATTGTATTTTTCTCCCCCTGTGTTTTTGATGGAGAAGGGAGTGATAAAGTGGTTTGCTAGGCAACTGACAACCAAAAAAAGTCAATCCAGCACACTCACTCTCTCCTTTTCTAATCTATTGGAATTTTGGTATTCCTTCCTACATGGTCCAAATACACCAAGACAAGAGAAGGGTACAGCCTTCTTTTAGTCAGCATAGGCCACTGCTTGGAAACTTTTCTGATTCTCGTGTAAATCCCAAGACAGTAAGTAAAACCAAAACTTATTTATTGAATTATTGCCACTTCCTGGCAATAAATACCAAGCTGTGGGGAAAAAAAAACCATAATAATATTGGCAGGTTTTAAATTTTATTTTCATTTAAATGATCTTGGCTATTGTGCTGAGTCATGTTAGTGCAAGAGAGAGTTTAGAGTACATGTTTATAAGGTTTAGTCTCACTGACACCACAGAGAGTTTATGAGGTATGTTAGCCTCCCGATGTCAGTGGAGCTGAGGCAGACACTTTGGCACTAGGGGTATTAAAAAGCTTTGCTCAAAATTAAATTTTAATACGTAGACTATTTGCAGTTATCAGGATTGAGTGTTTCTGGATCATAGCTCTGAACAGAGCACCTAGATGGGGCATTGTCCTCTTCAGGCAGGTAATTCTTCTTTTACATTAGCTCTGAGATGACTGAGAGTAACTTGTGGCTGTGTTCACAAAGCCCAGCTCCACGTATCCACACTAACTGGTGTACCAACCACAGACACCCACTGGAGCCACTCACTGGTGCCACTCTTGTGGCTGCCTTCAAAGCCTTCCTCAGAACAATCGAGATGGTCTCATTGTTCTGATATTGGCAAGACACGTATGTTTCTTGCTTCTGTATCTATGTTTCCAATCCAAGAAGGTTCAAAAGACACCTTTAGATCACAAGGAATAAAACAAACCGTGGGTGTTTTTCCTTGGCATGCTCACTGCTTTGGCCTGAGCCCATGTCATAGAACCTTCAGAACAGTGGATCTTACACTGAGCGATTTGTTAAAATATTGTTTAGGAACAGCATAAGACATTTCTTTAGTGCTCTCACCATTGGCTAAACTCCAGGGTTTGCAATTCTAGAACAAAGCCTAAAACACTGAAGTTCTTAACTCAGGCACAGCTGAGCTTTTCCTTTATGGAGATTGAGTAAAAGAATTTTGTCACCTCAAGAAGAAACAATCAACACAGGAAGCAGGACTTGCAGTTATAAATGAGATCACCCATCTTTTTGCTGTTATCTAGTGTTCTTACACTAAAATTGTTCACATGCATTAGAAGTTTGAAGGGGAGAAAAAATCCTATTGTCCATTATGAAAGTTACCTATACTTCCTATCTCTGTGGAGAGTTTTCTTGGATCCTGAAACATTACTAAAAAAAAATTTTGACTATTATTATTATTTTAGTGATGCTCCAAAAGTATCGGAAAACGGGCAGAAAAATACATAAGAAGGTATAAGAAGAAAAAGAATTTTGATTACATGAAATTTTTATTTTCCTTATTCTATAAATCCCTTCCTGAGATGAAAAGATGATCCTGCTTGGTAAACCATGTCTGAAGTAGGTTATGGAATTATGGAAGTCTTATGGGATTATAATTAGAATTAGCGTATAATTGTTCAAAAAGCATGAAATCTTTTCCATAGCTGTGGTTTAGAAAAGCCTTGTATGCCCTATTATTATGTTCTATTATGCATTTTCCTAAAGTAGAATTTGGAATTCAAGAAACAATAGTATTAAGAAGTGTTTTCTTCATTGTTTCTTCCCCAATAACATAATTTTGAGCAACAACTAATAAAAAATTTCAGAAGGGATTAATAAGTGATCTCTAAAGAATGAACAGACAATTGAAAGTGAGGAAATATCTGGAAAGGGAGGAAAGAGATGATGTTGGTTTCTTAGACAACTTTGGCTTTAGTGACACAGAACACACTCCATTCCAAAACCAAAGGATTCTATTGCATTTGTTCTATTGGATTCTGTTGCATATGTTGTCCAAAAGAGAGGAAAAGAGCTTATAAAATCTATAACATCTGCAAATCTCTGTTGCCTAATTCTTCATCCTGTTGCCCCAACCCAAACCCTAACTCAGGGACTCAGTGGAATGGTGAAGGGTTTTCTTCCTACAGGAATAGTGTAATTAGGTCCAGTGAGAAAAAATGACATGAGTATGCAGAGTCAGTTTAGTGATCTTTATTGCCAAAGGAGACTGCAATCTGCATTACAGCATTTCAAATGGTTTTCTAACATTGTAGAATTTGTTTATGCCATTATTTGACACCCCGAAAGCAAGGTTTCTAACAGTTTTATAGTTGTTGACATTAGAATTGTTAGGAACAATAATGCAAGCCAACTACAGCCTAAATCAAGGCATGTACATAAGTTAAAATGTGTAATAATCCTTGCGTTTGTTAACATTCAGAATCAAAATGCTATCTAGGCACACAGAGATTTTTGATTTCTGAATGCAAATACAAGGTGAATGGAAATTCACTCACCTTGTAAAGTTTGTTGAATGTCTTCACATGGAAAAACCCATAATTGCTTTGTGTGTATGACTACATTTACTCTAATTCAGTAGGATACTAATAGAACTAGCATTTCAAAATGTAGGGAAAAAATTGTTTATTAAATCCACTGTTTCTAAAGTGAAGTATAGGAGACTACTCTTTTTCTTTCTACTGTTTTATACTTAATATTCTCATTCACTGTTTCCCTTTCCATTGCTTTTAGATTTCTGGAGATTTTTTTCCTTTCAGCCAAAAATTTAATTTCACCACTGTAGCATCAACAAGCCACTAGATATCTGACAATATTGAATGACTATATGTGTTTATATAAAAGAAAGTAAAAATGTTAATCTTGTTAATAATTACAGTGCTCTTAATATTTCTTGATTTTTTAACTCTGACAAAATTCCTAAGTACATCATCTGTCATGCACCATTAAACATTTTAAGAGATGATGATGTCTACACTTTAATATCTCACTCAAGTAGCTGGAGTGGACAGCCACTGCATTCAGCAGAAGTCTGCTTTTTAGAATATACACGTGCTACTCTAATTCATCTCCAGTGGGAACACACAAAGCAGTCTTCAGGTTCTGATTTTGGTTACCAGAAATTATGCCATTGTTTTAGGTATTGTTAACCATTTATTTTACTTGCATACACTACTTATGTCATATTTTTGTTCTCTTTCCCCAGTGCGTGTTTTGGATACTTTGGGACAGAGAACAATTTTTACTCTGTAGAGTTACCTTGATTTAAGGAGCAGATGAAACACAGCATTGGTGACTGCCCTGCAGTTAGCTGTGCAAAGTGACAGCCTTTGCCAGCACTGGGTCACATAGGGCACAGGGCAGGAAAAGCAGCCCCAGGTGTATTTTTGGGGACGAGTGCCTGTCTGTACATCAGCAATACTGTTACAAAGGCAGTTTTGTTCTGCTGCAAAAGCAGCATACAGGCATGGTTATCATGATGATCAGCTGGAAGTACACCTGAGAAGCTGGAGAGTAGCAGTGACACTGGGCTCACTTAATATCTTTGAGTAATTTTTACTGCAGCTAGCCTAGTATGGATTCAAACTAAGAGATCCAAGGAAATGCAAGGGGAGCA
Source organism: Nicator chloris (assembly GCA_013400495.1). Taxonomy (NCBI): domain Eukaryota; kingdom Metazoa; phylum Chordata; class Aves; order Passeriformes; family Pycnonotidae; genus Nicator; species Nicator chloris. Next base: position 2,833 of record WAAE01034195.1, on the reverse strand, counting down.
AAGTAACACTGAAATACTCATTTAACAGTACTATTAAATGCCTCTAGTATTTTCCACCCTCTCAAAAGCACACTATCCTACCTAAAAAAATGTAAAGCAAAAAAATAATGTCCTTCTATCTCTTCTCAACAGAGTAGTTGATATGTTCAGTTTTGTCTGAAAATACTAAATACAACAAACTGCAACTGTATTCTATATGATTCTCTAAAATTTAGTTTTAGTTCTTTCTGCATAAGCTTCAGTTTTCTTCTAGATCTGAAGAGAAATGACGGTAGTTTTCAGCCAAAAATACAACAGGGCTTATAACCTTTGAGAAATCTTTTTCTCTTTGAAAAACTAAGACAAAAATATTTAGTCACTAGAAAACATCTCTTTAGAATTTATAATCCATTTTTTCTTTTGCCTGGACCAGCTTGTGATTGAGGTACACGATGAGAAACTATAACCTAGGAGCAGAGTTAGTTGTGGTGACTATATCAACACAGTAGACTCTTTTTCATTCCCTCAGTTTCCCCACTCCCACACATTTTCACTGTAAGCAGTGCTTTGCAAAGATCTTGATGGCAAAGACTGTCAGCTCTGACACAGCTGGTGGTATTGAGAGAGGGATGCTGAAACTTCTTAATTCTTCTGATTAATTACTATAGCTAAGACAGTTCCTTATAATGTTGTCATTTGCAGCTGACTCCTCCTTTCAAGTCTAGTTGCTCTTATTCTTTTGCTGTCCTGGGACCAACAAAGATTTGAAACACAGAAGCAAGATGCAGGTGGCCCAAAGATTACCCCTGTGGGCAAAGTGTCAGGTATCTACAAAGGGCTCTGTCCCATTCTCTGATATACAAGATATTCCAAGCCTTTCATCTGAAACATGCAATGAAAACACTTGATCCTTGGATGTTGCTTTGCTGTCTACAATAATATTGAAAGCCCAGTTTATTGTGCTTAGTTTGTTGCTTGTCGTAGTTGACTGTCTACCTCTGTGTACAGCTTCCAGTATATGAAAAAGGCATCGTTGGGTTCACTTAGGAAACAGAAGTCAAGTATACTGACAACCTTGTACATCCATGATGACAGATGTATGTCAGGTGAGTAAATTAAAGAAATATTCTTAGCTCAATATATTCGTAAGTTTATTGCGCTACCCCAAGCATTTAGTGGTTTGAAATTCTACATGAATCTATTGCACACACAGAGTTGCATATATACCCTGTACATGTAATTCTAGTCAAGAATTACATTTGTCTTTCAACTGGAAAGGACCTAGAAAACTTTACTTATTTAATCTTTTTTTATGATACATGTGACATAAAAAGAAAAGAGTATGTGCACTCTCCATTAATTCAGATAGATTTATGTGTCCAGGGATGCAACCATATTGCAATATATTTACTGAATAGTGAAAAATGAATAGCCTCAGAACTATATAAATCAATATTCTAGGTCGAGTTTTTAGCAGTTTAGCAAAAACAAATTCTAGATATCATCCTTTTTCTCAGTCATTATGATTGACCTTCACGTGACAAGAAAGAGATTGCAAATATTAATTTCTGCCTTTTTAAGAGGGAAGAAGTCCACAATCATAATCGTGACAACATCTTCCATATTTTCTACAGGAGTGTAGAAGCGTTTCTCTTCAGAAGGCTAAGAAGTCTACCTAAGCACCAGCAGACTGTGCTCACTCAGAGGTAAAGGATACAGAGGATCACTTCCACACTACATGAGAAAACTAATCTATTTCCCTGTATTCCTTTCAAGGAAGAAGTATAGCACAGCTATTCCTAAGCTGTTTGAAATCTTTCTTTTGTGGAGGAGACAAACACACAAAGCACTTCATCCAGTTCTCCCTGCCCAGCTGCATTCCCCAGAGTTAACACTGCCATCTCATTTTTCCTTGCTCCTACCCTGACCATCTTCTTTAGCATGTGAGATCCAGCTGCTATGTCTGACCCAGTTCTGGACGAGACCTAACCTCTCTAGCCTCCCTTCTTGTCCTTGCTCAGGCACTCAAGGGATCAATAGTGTCTTACCAGGGCATGCCCCCTTGAGAATCTTTGCTGTTCTGTGTTGGTTTACACAGTAAACCAACGGTAGAATGCCAATCACACACAGGTTGGAACAGCTTTTAGTATTTACGTTCACCCAGCCTTGCATGTCAGAGCTTTATGGGTGCCTTTAAAATCTGGAGTCAAGTCATTCCATGATTTGCAGCTGGTAGGTGGAGGAGCCATAGTTAAAAAGTAGGTGGCCTGATTTCTGACCAATTATTGCATGCTTTTACCATGCAACCTGGAATTGCTCTTTCCATCAGATAAGACATCTCCTCATGGCTCTAGCACACAAGCTGTGATGTCTCATGTCCCCTAGACATCTGGCAGAGACGTTTTTATTAACCAGTACGTATAACATAGGTAAAATAGACTTAAAAGTGGAAAAAAAAAAAGTGTCGTGTTTGTATGAATCTGGGGAAAAAAAAAAAGAGAATGCCCTACTTGGGCATTTCCTAATTTTCCAGGGAACATGGATTCAAAAAAACATGGGTGATTTAATTAGTATTAATGCTAAAAAATCTGAACTGAAATTTATATATAAAAGTATTCATAAGGATTATTAAAACTATATTTTGATTGAATGATGAAATTATTTAAAATTTGGGAGAAGAAAAACCTTTCTGACAAGGTATTTTTTTCTTCACAGGAATTTTGGTGGAGTTGCTTTTTTTTCTCTCCAGTTAATTACATCACTGTCATTCTATCATCTTATGAAACTATTGCTAAAATCCACACATTTATTTGGAGGCATACTACTTATTCATATTATTATATTTTATTTGTCT
>WAAE01034173.1:0-13687 GCA_013400495.1 Nicator chloris | reverse complement strand
TCCTGAATCCAAAACACAGCACTGTTCTAGTAAGAGGAAAACTAATTTTATCCCAGCTGAAACCAGAATGTGAAGGCAAGCAGAGCCTGAGCTGCTGCCATACTACTGTCTTATTTTAAACATGGAATAACACCTGAATATGGATAGAACAGAATTTAAAATACCTTTAAGATTTTTACATTCTTAAATAACCATATACTCATCCAGGTGACAAAATAGCTTACAAAGTAGTACCAATAAAATGGAAGGCCTTGAAACACACTTGGTATTTACACACATACAACTCTAGTTCAGTGCTTATGGAAAGTGTTCTGGCAGCATTGAGAGCTGCTGTCTCAGGGGTATTTTCCAGATTCAATAAATATACACAATGTTCTATTAGTTGAGTATTTTTTACAGCTTGCAGCTTAGCTCCAAATTCAATAAGGACTAAAACTGCAATTTTACTTCCTAACAATACATATTTTTTTTCAGTCAGCAACCTATATCTTATAAAATTACAGTCTTCATGGTTTCTGACTGAATTCTTCTGGACCCTTTCCCAGAACTGCCTGCTGAACACTCTGAGGACCAAATTTTGATGTGATTTAAATCCTGTAAATCAAAAGGTGTAGCCAGTCAATGTAGAGTATATATATATACATATTTAGTGTTTGGGCAAGCAGGAATTTCCATGTGTTTCTATTTACCTTGGCTATGCTGCCATTGCCCTGGTTTCTTGTGGTCTGAGTGAACCGACAGAAACTCTCTGGATTTCATTTCTAAATGCAACTGTATAAGATACAGTTTTCCCAAATGAGGAATAGTAAGTACCTTATTTCTAATGTGAAATCACTCTTTTCTTATAAATTGTTTTAGAATTAATTTAGTTGTGAAGTTATATTATCTTGTACCAGATATACATGGACTATTGAGAGATGATCCACAATGAAAGTGCCTCTTCCAGCACCTTTCCTCCCATGAGATGTGATTCAGTTCTCCTGAACTGTAAAACTTATGCCAAGAAAATAAAAAAGAGAGGGCTTCCAGAATATCTGTGCACACCCTCCCCCCCAGAGGCAGAAAAGTCTATATTAGATTATTTTAATTGACAGTTACATACAGTTTCACTTTCACTCCCAGGCTTGCACTTACTGAAATGAGGCACTGCTTAGGGGTTGTCACAGAAGGTTCATTTTGAGTTTAATGCTTGCTATTCTTTCTGAACACAGTTCTGAGGAGTGACTTTCTCTCATACTCTGTTCTTCTGTTGCATTTCTGTGCGACTGCCAAATGCCAGGAGGGGAAAGCCATTTTATTTGCATTAAGCTTACTTCTCAATAAGTCAAACCTCTGAAGAAAAATGGTAGAGTAGGTGGCACATGATGTCTGCTCACCTCTAGAGAGGCAGGATTTGGTAACACAGAAACACACACACAGGTTAAAAAAACAGAAAGCTTCAAATATATTCAAATTCCTCCAAGTATCGTGCATTACTGAGCCTGGAGCAATTGCAGAAGCAAAGCTTAAATGTGTAGTAACATTTAGACTTTTTTTCTTTTTTTTCACAATTGTTATTTTAAGTGAAGAAATTCTAGCACTGAGCAGAGGTAAAATCATTATAGAATGCCTTTGGTTGGAAGTGGTCTTAAAAATCACCTCTTTCCAACCCCCCTGCCATGTATACGGACACCTTGCACTAGACCACATTGCTCAAAGCCCCATCCTAACTGGCCTTGAACACTTCTAAGGACAGGGCAGCCACAGTTGCTCTGGGCAACCTGTTCCAGTGTCTCACCCTCATCTGAAAAATGTTAATTTTTCCCTTCAGTTATCTGTGAGTGAGCTATAGGTTTTGTTTCTTTCTTTTTTTATATTTAAAAAAAATTTGAAAAAAAATTTGCAGATTAAAAATTCTACTTAAACGATAAGTGAAATAGTGTGTCTTGTCTGGGACTAAAGAGCACTCTTGGTGCCTAAAGTCATATGATCACATGTTAGTAGAAATGGTACTAATGCACCTCTAGTCTTGAGATATAAATGTCCTTAGTCATTTTTTTTGAGCCATGTGAAAGCAGGACAAACTGTGACTGCTGTGAACCTGTAGGAGAAGGGAATACAGGTGACCGCACCCCTGATAAGTAACAGCTTTGTTAATTAACCAATACAGCCTCACCCCTGATGAGTCACAGCTGTATCCAATAAGGATGAGTGAGATAAAAGAGGGGTGAGCTCATAAGGGGTGGGTTATAATGGAAGAGGAATCTTGAAGATCATGAAGGAGAGACTCATGGAGCAGGATCCTGGGGAGTGAGAATCACTGCTGTGAGGTCTGTCTGGGCCTGCAGTCACAGTCTAGCTGGGTAAAAGCTGCAGTCAGAGTCTGCAAACCAATACCTGCAGCCAGGGTTTAGCAGGAAATACCCAGCAGTCAGAGGCTGCAAGGGAAACCTCCAGTAGGAGCTTGTTCCAGCCAGCGTCAGGGAATAGTTGGAGTTAAGATGACTAAGCTGTGAAGAGGAATAAATCAGGACCCTTTTTATGTTGTGTTTAAGAAGTCTGTGCGTTGGCTCATTTTTACCCTCTAATATGAGGGCTGCTGCAACATGAACTGGCTTTTAAGTTCAATGATTATTCCCTTTTTTATTAATTATGAGCATGTTTCAAGGTGAATGTTCAGTCTAGACAAAAGACCCATGAGAATCAGAAATAAATGTGCAATCTTGTTCATATCCATATAAATGCTAAAACTTGGTCGAACACAATTTTCATTCCAAATATGTTTTTAGGCTGATGTACTCTGGTTTTCTGTGCTTGTGAGTGGGGAATGTGGTCCTTTGTCACTTCCCAGGCAAACTTCTCTGCATCTCTAATTGTTAATGATTTAAAAGAGAGATCAAACACAGCTTTCCTACAGGGCTCAACCAACCTCCACCCATTCACTGCCTTGGGACTCTCGGGGCCTCAGGCATCTCTGGGAATCCAGGCTGGGATGACAACAGATGGTTTTGTCCAAGGGCTGTCAGATTTGCTAGTGAATCAATCTGCTACACTGCCTTGCCTCTCAGGTAAACACGTGAAATGCAATCCCTATAGACAGAGCTACAAGGCTTCCAGAAGTGACTGTACCTCCAGAACAAAGTACTTTGAACCCTAACACAAAAACCAAACCAAAAACCTAAATAAACAAAACCAAAAATACCCCCAACAACACCAAAACTAAACTGGAAGACAGTCAGAAGTAGAGCTAATATTTGAGCTAAACAGCCTTCCCACATAGGACACTTCTCAGATTTGTCTGGGCCATCTTGACTAGATCATGACTTGCTGAGAGGTCGGAGCAGATGAGCCTTGAGGTCCTCCTACCCTTTTATTCTATGATTCTGTGATCTATCATGACCTGTAGAGGGAGCACAGGTCAGTTTTATTTAGATGTTGGAGGTAGAGTGTTGCACACCAAGACACAGGGTATGTGAAGCTCCCTATATCCTCTCTGATGTTCTGCTCTTGCACTCAGAGCTAGTTATGTTTTTCATTTTGTACTGATATGTGTCTCTGGTAGCTCTGCTGACCCTGTCAGAAGTGTTGTGTATGCTGGTCTGGTTAAGACATGAGCTGTATGGGCGCAGTGTGAAGGAATGTGTGTACAGACGTGTACAGTGTATCAGGAGATTTTTCCACCCTCTCTAAATTCCATCACGCCTGACACACATCATGCTAATCTTACACCTGTTCCCATGGATGATGATGTCTTCCCTGCACAGTTGATCCAGCTGGATCAAACTTTCACGGGTGGCGTTTCTCTGTCTGGATCAGACCACAGTGTGATTAAGACCACTGCAAGATGTTTTCTGGAGGGTACAGAAATTCATCCTAGTGAAAGTATGTGTCTTTGACCTAGAGGCCAGCTTGGGCATGGCAAACAGGAGAAGGTCTCTGGAGCTGACAGGCTCCCCACTAAGCAGATCTTGCAGCTCCCAATTTCTAAGCTACTGAATGCAGAGCAGGAGTTTCTCCAGGTCCTCCTGTGCAGCTGGGTCACAAGTGGTATTGTTTTTCTCCTACTCTGCTTTAAGGACTAACAGGACTTTGTGTACTAACTCAGACAAGTTTGGTTTGTCATGGTCACAAGCAATCTAGTCCTATGCCTCTCTCCCTCACAGAAATCCAGTATTCTGTCTTTACATAAGAAATGAAATATTACCTTTATCTTTTTTTTCTATTTCAGTACTTTAAGAAATAAGAGCTTTTGGTATATTGGTCTAAGAATTGAAATAGACAAGTGAAATATTGGCCATGGGAGAAAGGAATTTTTGAAAATGTTGCTTCTGGTTGGGGATGGTTTGATGGCAAATCAGACCAGTGGAGATTAGTTTTCAAGCAAACACTGTAATTTTACTTTTGTAAGCTTCTTATCTGCTCAAAGATAAATGACATAGAAAAGGGTTGATTGGTTTTTGAAATAAACTCAGGTTATATGGGATTTTTATGTTAACCAGGTAGCTGAGAAGTAGCTTCTGAATGAATTGTAACTTATGTTTAATATTAATCAATTGATATTGAATACCAATAATACATTATTAGTTACCCTAAAGACAAAATTTTAATCCTCCTTGAAATGAAAGAGTAAATAACTTGAAGTATATAGTTCTTGTTTGTTTCTTAAATAGTGTAATTCTCCACTTAGAGGAAAACTGTTTTAAATACAGACCTAGCCTCTGCTTTAGCTTGGTTGAAAAAAGTTTTAATGTATTATAATAATTTTTCTCTAAATTAAGACAAAATAATAAATCACATAACGAACAAGGAATTGAATTTTTTATTATCTTCAGACTGGAAGATAAACTATTATTGAACAGTCCTTGATAGAAACACATTTACACAGAGTACTTTTTGAATAAATTATATCTGTTTCTACATTTATATCTGTATATTTGTTTTAGCAATATCTAATTTTTGTATTTATATCATATTTATATTTATTATTTGTAACCCTGTCTTCATAAAAGCAGTTATAGATTAATTATTAAGACCATTTTCCCCCCTTTCTTTCCTTCTTTTTAGTTAACCAGGGTAATATTTCATTGAAATCCTTCCAGTTGAGGCACTCAGTATTCATGTATCTTGTTTCATATGAATTACCTGGGAAAAAGGACATAATGATGGATATTTTATATATGACTTAAATTAAAGATAGAAACACATTAGAAAAATTTCATCATTAAGACCAAACCTAACTTCATAATCTTGAGGTAATCAGTTAAAGCAAGATGTGAGCAGTTCATACATTCAGATAACACTTCTGCTTTCCACTGAATATGACAAATTATTGATCCCTGGTGTCTCCTAACTACAAAATTAAAGAAGGGTCCTTTTCCATCTTTCCCCTGGTAACATTAAAGGTACATGGTAATTTTTTCAATGACACAAAACCCGCAGCAAAAACTGTAGATTTTCCCAGTGTAGATGTAGATGCCATTTCTTGATATGGTTACCTTGCTTTTTTTTCTTACCAATCCACAGCATTCTATAACTATGTTATAGAATACTCCTCACCCTCTGTAAAGCAGCAAAAGGTTTACCCAAGACTTGCTGCACTGAAAAAGAACAGGTCACTTAAAGGCTTGAATAATTTGACATTTGCCAAAACACTGTTAGTCAGAGAAGAAAAATAACAGTCCAGAGCTCTCTTTTGTGGGTATGGTGGAATAAAATATAGACATAATATAAGCTTGTATAAGTATAGGTTATAATATAGGAGCCAAAAATAACAACTTTGATCAGTCAAACATGAAATCATTACAAACTTCCCCGTGCTGAGAAGGTGTGCTGAAAACTCTTACATCCATTGTGACTGCGAATAGCAAATACTTACCTTTGAATTATGTTTTTCATAAAATGAAGTGTCCAAGTCAATCAAATTAAAGTGTTTGTGTGTTCTGACAGCCAAGGACAAGCCTCAAGAGACAAAGCCTCAAGATTTATTAACTTTGTAAATACAAATATGCAAGTATTTTGAAGGAATGTTGGAAATGTTCCTTCATAATGTGTTTTGTTTACATTTCTAGAGATTTCTTTATTTTGGAAAATGAGTAAACATTAGTTATTGGAATTTGAGATTTGTGCTTGCAAAGCCTTTAGTAGAAGTCTATTGTTGGAAAGAAAAGGAAATGTGCCTACTTCCAAACTCAGAAAGACAAGAGTCATTTCTACAAATGTTGTTAAGAACAAAGGACAATTACTTCCTTTATTCTTCTTATATTTCTTTATAAAGGTATGAAAATATCTTTCAATATTCTCTAAGAAAACTTTTGAGAACAGGGAATTTCTTCTGTAAGGAATTAGGTTGTTCATGCTTATACCTTCTCAAATTCTATTTAGTGCTGAAATGACCACATAAAACCAGTCAGAAAAATGCCTAAATAAAAAATAGCCTGAAATTAAGTTGAAAGATGACTAGAATTTGTTTCAACAAAGACAGTAAGAGACATATCACAGACTTATTAAATAGCTAATATTTACCATGAGCTCCCATACAGCCAAGGATTATTAATTAGAGACAGTTTAGTATTAGTCCTGACATGGAACAATGTTTTCTGCCTCTAGGAGTTTGAGAAGTCCACAGATCCTCTTTGATCTGAGAAAGAACTGTTCATCATCTGACCATGAGCTGGCAATGTGCACTCACAGCCCAGAAAGCCAAATTTGTCCTGGGCTGCATCCAAAGCAGTGGGAGCAGCAGGTGAGGGAGGGGATTCTGGCCCTCTGCTCTGCTCTCCTGAGACCCCACCTGCAGGGCTGCATCAGCTCTGGGGTCCCGGCACAGGAGGGACAGGGACCTGCTGGAGCGAGTCCAGAGGACACCACCAGGATGATCAGAGGGATGGAGCCTCTCTTCTGTGAGGAAATACTGAGAGAATTGGGATTGTTCAGCCTGGAAAAGAGATGGCTTTGGGGTGACATAACTGGGACCTTCCAATACCTGAAGGGAGCCTACAGGAAAGAAAGCATGTAGGGACTGGACAAGGGGGAAAGGCTCTAAACTGAGGACAAGTTCAGATTAGATATCAGGAAGAAATTCTTTACTGTGAGGGTCCTGAGGCCCTGGAACAGATTTCCCAGAAAAGTTGTGGATGCCCCTACCTGGAAAGTGTTCAAGGCCAGGTCTGATGAGGTTCTGAGCAACCTGATCTAGTGAAAGGCATCCCTGCCCAGGGGAGTTGGAACTAGATGAACTCTGAGATAAGTCCCTTGCAACCCAGGCCACTCTGTGATTTTCTGATCATTCCCATATGAGATACACAAGTTACACAACCACACCATGGGCAGGCAGTGAGCAGTAATGAAATAAACATGAAAAAGCAAAATGCAAAATAACTGTTGCTTGCTCTTCGACTACGCACTTTACTTTCAGCTGATGAAATAAACCTCTTTGCTATATTTTTGCATGCACAAACTGCAGTTATTGTTTTGAAGTGTTTAAGTTCTTTGTGACTCCCGATCATTTGCGATGGTTTGTTTTAGAGCACATTTTCTTTCACTCCTTCACCTGGTTCTAACCAACCAATGTTTTGCTCCACCTAAAAAAAGCTTCTTTATTTTTGCCTCTGATTTTGCAAATGTTAGGGGAGTAAGAGGTCATTTGAGATGTGGGTTATGGTAATAACTGTAAATTGTGAAAAGGGCAGCTTTAGATTTGATGTTAGGAAGAAATTCTTTACTCAGAGGCACTGGAACAAGTTGCCCAGAGAAGCTGAGGATGACCCGTTCATGTAAGTGTTCAAGGCCAGGTTGGATGGGGCTTTGAGCAGCCTGGTCTAGTGGAAGGTGTCCATGCCCATGGGAAGTAGATGATCATTAAAGTCCCTTCCAATCCTAACCATTCTGTGAAAATATGGTATTTGTTTGTCTTTCATCATGGTGATATGGCAGAGAAACCGTGTGATCAAAAGTAGGTGGTCATTACTAAATGAGAAAGAGTTCTCACTGTTTTCTGTTGCTTTTAGGCTGGGACTAAAGAGCTTAGATTCAGGGTTTGCATATGACCCATAGTCATGTGAGATCTTTTACACTGTGATTAAGTAGAGTTCACTGAATATTAAAATAGACACACAGAATAATTTTGGATAGAAAAGCTCTTCAGATATCAGCAATTTCAAATTCCAACCTCCTCAAAGCAGAGCTAATTTCAAACTAGCTCAGGTTTCCTGGGGCCTTATCCAAGGCAGTTTGGAAAATCAACAAGGATGAGAATTCCACAGCCTCTCAGGGAAGCATGTTCCAGCCACTCATTTAGTCTTGAAGAGACATTTTGTTTATGCCCAGTTAGGATTTCTCTTGCTGACCTGTGTCAGTTGTGTCACTCATTCTTTCAGCGTACGAGGTTTTCTCCATCTGTAGGTATTGTCATCTTCATGTCATGACCACCACGCTTTTGGGTGATGGCTGTAATTAGTTCCCTCATCAGCTCAGCAGTGTCATGTCCCTGCTATGCTCCCTAACCCAGGAACAATGATGCTTCCTCAGGTCTTGTAGAAAAGGGTTGGATAAACTTATTCCAAGGAAAACCACTGCAATAGGAAAATTTTGAGACAGTAAGTGAAATTAGTTGAAACTTTCATGAACACTTGTTTAAGGCCTAGAAAGTTTCAGACAAATAGGATGAATTTTTGGCACATTGTGAACAATCAAATAGGAGGAAAAAAGCCACACTGTTATCAATTACTGTGACTCTGGAAACATTTTTATTCCCACATATTAAGATCTCTGTTTTTGCATATGGCTGGTCTCTAGAAGTGTTTTCTCATAACTTGTTTTTCAGGAGAAAATTAATTACTTTTCTGGCTCATTTGTTCATATACTTGTAGACTTAATGGCACAGTCTCATGATAAAGTCTGTGTTTTCTCAAATATTATTAGACCAATGATAAAGTAAGATTGCAAATGAATGCAAAATAGGCTCATTTCTCAGTCTATTTGTTTATGATTTTTAGCAGACTTGGATGCAATATCCTCAAAGCTCATTTTAATTGTTCTGCTATCATGAAAAGCATGGCAGCTTTCACCGGCCTCACTCAGTTTTACTCTCTGAGACCAAAGTCAGCTTCATTCTTCATCAATTATTTTCCAAATGTTTTATCTTTCATATGTCTTTTGTTGAGTGGAATAAAGAAAAGTCTCCACTATCTTCTGTTATACTTATAGTCTTTAAAATAGGTACATCACAATTACACGAGAGCGCTATTCTGGGTGAATTAAAACATATAGAGAAGGCACTTGGGATTTGTTGATACTCTCATCTGAATGCAGCGCCCAAAATCCATTCAGCTGTGTTGGAGATGTCCTGTGACTTGGCAAATGTTCACCAAGTTCTTCATTATCACTTTGTGTTATTATCACTGCCAATTTGTAGCACTCCATGTGCACGTGGCACTGCAGCAGTAGCAATTATGTGTGTAGTGCCAACTAGTCTCTTGTCCCTGGCTTGTCTCAAGCACTTCCAATTAAAGCAGGCAACAGACAGCTTGTGTGATGAACTCAGGGAAAGTGCCCACATAAACAAGGGCCCCACTACCAAAACAGGAAACCACTCACCTAGGAAAACAGGTACTTGAGAAATTTTTGGGTGAGGAAAAGGCTCATGGGGAATAATGGACTGAAAACTTGGACCCCATTTGAGATGCATGTCAAGATCTCAGTCTGTAACTGGCAAAGCTTGATATATTCATAAATGATGGAATAACAGAATCCATTAGATTGGAAAGGACCTGCATGATCAAGTCTACTGCCAAATCTACCAAGTCTACTAAACCATGTCCTTAAGAGCCACATCGACATGACTTTTAAACACCTCCAGGGATGGTTACTCTACCACATCCTGGGGCAGTGTGTTCCAATGCTTGACATGGTCCATCCTGATAAGTAGAAAAATCAAGCATAAGAAGAAGGAAGTCAGCATGGATGAGCAAGGACATCCTAACTGAACTCAGAGAGTAAAAATAAGTGTACAAGAGGTGGAAGCAGCGGTGAGTGATCCAGGAGGAGCACAGAGTTGTTATCTGATATTGCAGTTGATAGGGTTAGGAAAGCCAAAGCTGGCCTGGAGTACTGCATCCCATTCTTGTCTCCCCAGTCCATGAAGAATAAAATGCGGGGCCACAAAGATGAATAAAGGACTTGAGCATTTTTCATATGGGGAAAGGTTGGGAGAGCTGAGACTGTTCACCCTGGAGAAGGTTTAGGTGGGATCTCATCAGGGTGTACAAATACCTGATGGGCAGGAATGAAGAAGAGAGAGACGGACTCTTCTCTGTGGTGCTCTGGGACAGGACAAGAGGTAATGAGCACAAGTTAAAACACATGTATCCCATGTGAACACAGTGAAATTCTTCTTCTGTCAGACATTGGTTTGACAGTTTTCTCAGAGAGGCTGTAGAGTCTTCCTTTGGGGAGATACTAAAATCCCAGCTGGGTAACCTGTCTTAGGTAACTCTGCTTGAGCTGAGGGTTTGCATCAGGTGAACTCAAGATGTTACTTCCAAAATAACAATTCTGTGATTCTGCAACCTTTTCACTGCAGAAGCTAATGAGCTCTCTAAACTACTTACAATTAAAAATGTGTTGAAGAACAGAATTTGGACAGAGGTTTGTCTTATGGAGAATTTTCTCTGTTTCTCTTCCCTCTTTCTCACAACCTCATTATTTGAGGTTCACAGTTTTTCATTTAGTGCAAGGTTTAAAAAAAAAGTAGCTACCAATGCTAATAGCTAACTACTAAACAAGGATTTAAATCTGATCAAATAACCCAAAGTTTTAGAGCACAGAGCAATAAAATTGTGCTGGACAACAGAAGCTAACAAAAGAAAACTGTTACAGGTCTGGACTTATGCCTTGTTGAGCAGTCAAACTTCTGACAGATTACAACAAATGATTCCAAATTCCTGCTATTTTTAACTTTAAATACTGTCATATCTTAGAGACAATTTTGTACCTTTATTTTTTTCAGTTTTATGAAGCAAAGAAACATCAAAATTGCAGCACTTATCATTAAGCTTCAATCATAACAAATTTAATCTTCAGCACACGATTCACTGAATGAACAACAAATCACATACTGGGGTTAAAATTAGGTATACATTTTTTTTGCTTTGTATAACCTTAGACACTGTACTGATTGTGTATGTGTATCTCTGTGTGTTTGGCATCCTGCATGGGTTGAGAGGCTTAAAATAGTGCTTTTCTTTTTCATGTATTTAGGCATGAAGGAGATTTTCCTCTGAGCTACACAAACCCCTTCATTTTCCTTGTATGAGACCTAGAAAAGGCAGATCAATCTTTCCTTGCATGCACCTTCTGTAGTTAGTTTACTCACTAGAATTTGGCAGATTTCCCATCATCTCTCTCCCCCTCCCTGACTTCACTGTAAATGAAAATTTCTCACTGCTGCTGCAATAAAATGTTCATCTTATTTTGGTTTTGTTAGAAATATACAAACACTCTTCAGTCAGCTTCCAGAGAATCTCCTCCACTCCAGTATACTCCTGGTGAATAAAGCCAGCTACACAAAAGGTTTCAATCAAGCAGATTCTCTTATTTTCTGTCAAGAAAATAGTTAATTTAAAACCTTGTTGCTCAATTATGATGTTTTGAACCACATGCAGATGCCTACTAACATTTTCAGACATTCCTCTTAGTATGATGTACCTTATTTCTAATTGTGGGCATTTCTAAAATATTAAATTAAAGATGGACCAAAACACATCTCACTCTGTAAAATCTTTACTAGCTCCTTTCAGATTTACCCTCTTAATTGGCATGCAAGTTATTTTGCAAGCTTTCCAAACCCAAAAGATGAAGCAAAAATCTGAATAGTAATGTGAAAGATGTAGTGCAAAACAAATTAGGCTTATTGTTTCTCTGTCATTTTAAACGAGGACAGAAAGCTGTTTTCAGTTTCAATTTGAAGATAATTTCTTTCATACAAAAATTTCCTTACAAAATTCAATTTCCATGCAAAAACCAATTCTTCTGGAAGGAATGTAAGATAACAGTGTGATTTAAGTGGTTCTTCAAGCAGCATGAGCATACATGAAATAACCTTTTATTTTTACTGTTTTTTCTCATCCGTACACCAAATCTAGGAGAAACCTTGAAAATCCAAATGGGCAGGTGCTTAACAATTTACTAGAATTAAGTTTCTTAGACCCAATTTTGTCCAGACTATCTTTGGGTATATGATTAATGTACTTTGCTTAGAAAAGTAGTTTCTCTCTGGTCACTGTGCAGTCAGCAGGACACCTGTGGTCCTGCTCACAGCTGTGGTAACTACCCTCTGGAATTTCTCTCTGTTTCCCACTAATTACAGAGGCAGACCAAGGCGATGAGGCTGATGTCTGAAGTGAGCTGGGAAGAATTCAAGTTTTCTAGAGCTTGTCTCTTCGGTTTTGGGAAGTCTCTAATACGGTCAGCACATTGCATTCACATGTACATTTTGACTGCTGCAGAAGGATTGATAATTATGACTGTCTGAGAACGTTTTTTGTTTGATCAGCAGAGAAAAGTATAAGACAGATTTTCTGACTTATGCTGGTCTTATAAATTCTGAATTCCTTCCTGTGGTGCATATCTTGCTTCTGATCATTTAATTGATTTTACATTTAACTCCAGGAAGATAGACCTTCATCTATTCATGTTAAAAAGACAGGAAAGGCATTAACTTGCAAATACAACATGTTATGATGAGCCAGGAAAAAAGGCAAATATTTTCTTAATTTTTTATGTTGCTCAACCTCATCTGAAGAAGCTTATTGTTAATGTTCAATTTTATATAAGCGGCAGCTTGTTCTTTAATAAGAACAAGATTTAGTGCAAAGAGACATGGAAAGAGTGAGGAGCCCTTCAGGTTAGGGATCCTGAATTAAGGAGATCCTTTAAGGCAGTCATAGGAATAAGTAAATTAAATAAACATAGGCAATTCTCCTTTGCTCTTTTTTTTATTTAATGTCTTTCTTTATATTGCTGTCTCTACACTAACCCCAGTATATCAGTGAAGCTCAAAGGCGGAAAATCTGCTCAAAAATCTCTGTTTAACGCATCTTACTCCCACATAATGATAAGCAATTGAGTTTCTCCAGATACTGCAGTGATGCCCCATAGAGCTGGTCGCAAAGTAACCTGCATTGGCTCCCAGTGCAGCAGTGTAAGGATTCAGACCAGGACATCTCTCTGGTTCTCAGCCAGCAGCATGTTGTGCTCATTAATTTGAATATGAGCAGCCAGGTAATCAATGCCCATGATTCTTAGTGTTCTGTTTCATGGCAGCTCTTGTGCCACAGGAGGCAGTGAGGCTTCCATTTGTATTTTGTGTATGTGTCACACCTTCACTTCCCCTCCTTTCCCTAGCGTGTGAAGTGGAACATCTTCCCTTGGTAGATCTTTTGGGTCTTTTTGTTTTCTGAACTGTGCAGCACTGTGAGTACTGTTAGGAACATTCTTTGATGCCCTCAGCAGATACAGAAATTGTTTAATACAGTTCTTAGAGCATAGTTAGAACTATAGCTCTAAAGAAAATAAAAAAGAAGGAAATCCTTTTACTGCTTTATTTTATCGATGAGTTAGGCAAATCTCTGAGTAGAAATATCTTTTTCAGAGAGGATGTGCTGAATGGGAATTTATGATGTCATCAAGTGAAAAAAAAAACCCAAAACCA
>WAAE01034156.1:0-28405 GCA_013400495.1 Nicator chloris | reverse complement strand
AATATAAATCTGCCTGTAATTTGTCAATATATTCTAGGCAAAGCTTACAATATTGTCCTGCTCCCAACATGATTACAGGAAAGCTGATGATAAGGTAGCTTTTACTCTGATATGCAACATTTTATATTACACAATAAAACTCTCACCAATTCTAATTACAGTGGTATACTTCCTTCTTTTTCAAAATAATCTAAATCCAGTCTTTTGTCTATTAAGTTTATCTTTTGCTTGTTTTATGCTTCTGGATTTGAAGTTATTTAATGCTAAGTGTCCTTCAAGACAATGTATTTTTAATAATACTAAAAAAAAGAAGTTTGATGTGTAGAATATGGCTTTGTTTTAAATCCTATCCTATGTCTATTTTGATACTCTAAGTATTCACCTTCCTTTTTAATAGCTGTCCATTATTTTAGCAACAAATATTTATTTTACAGGTCTATAGCTGCCTACTTCTTTCACCTTTTTGGAGTAACAGGAACGTTACGATTTTCCACTCCAAATTTTATTTAGGTGTATGCCTCCATTCCTACTTTCTCAAATTTATTTCAACCGAATCACTTTGTACTCTGAAACCCGCACAATTTGGATTGAATTTTCCAATGATTTTTTCAACATTTATTTACCTAATCTTTACCAGGAGCAACTGACAGTTTTCCAGGTTCCTCAGTCATTTATATTGTGAAAGACATACCTATACCACTCACGTTTGCCTTGTGGAACAAGTTCTGCCTGGGTTAATAGGTGCACATGATTCCCAGTGACAGAAATGAAGTTCAGTTGTCTTATCTAAGGACATGATCCAACTTTAATTTTTATCTCTAAAAGGACACTGAGTGATGAGGCATGGCTACTTGGCTTTTTCTGCCATCTTACAAGGGAAACTTCCCAAGAAAGCAGAACTAGAAAGAACTCCTTGAGACTGAGAATATTTAAAGAACAATTATAAGAATTTCTTGTGTGAACCACACATTCCAATCCAAATACCAGGAGCAATACCCTTTATGTGGATATGGTGTTGCATGATCTGCTCCAGGCAGTTGTAAGTTATTCAAGATATAAAATTTTCATTTTAGATTTTTTGAGGTGAAATTTGTGCTCTCACTATGCACTTCCACTGAAACATTAAAGCAGAACTGAGAAAAAAATTACATCAAGCTATGTATTTAACAGCTGGCTGAGGTAGAGTCTCAAGGAGAAGACTGAGACAAATGACTCATCTCCCATCTGACTCCTCAGACATTCAAAGACACCATAAAATACAGATGTTCAATTTTCTTATCACTGTTGTGGCACAATTTGTACACCAAATAAAGAAAATAGACCAGCGCATGCATTGGATATTATAGGCAGAGTTCACCAACAACCAGCTTGGAAAAACTTCTGGAGCTTTTTCAGAAGAAAGTATTACACACACACACAGTGTGTAATGACTGGCAATATATGTCTACATGAAATAAATGAATATTAAACAAGCAAAATGCTGAGAGCTGCCAACAGAACTGTATGGGTTAATAGGTGGTTTTTAGAAAGCCTTTTCAGACAAAGCCTCTGAGGTTATTGTGTTATCTCATGAATCAGTTGGTAGAATGTTTTGCCAATGAATGTAAGGAAGTTTAAAGCTGTTGGCTTTCGCCTACCGTACCAAGATCAGTCTTAAGATCTGTTGGCAGACTTAACTTTCTTGATCCTTTAACTGAAACAACAGAAAAAGGAGAAAGGCAGTTGTTAATAAGTAAGAAAGAAAAAGGAGCGAGGGAAAACAACATGCCATCTTCTGGTTAAAACCATGTTGCAAATTTGTAGCACTTTCAATCAGCATACAAAGGCAGAAAAATGGTTTAAATATTTTCATTTACACCATTCAGCAAAATAAATGCAATTGAACAAAGAAGCACTGGGGGAAAAAAAATTACTCCAGCTGTCAAGGAGTGAATGATGTTTTACACAGCTTTGGCTGTGTGCCTGCAATATCTTACCTTGTGGTGACAGGAATGATAAAAAAAGAAACCACAAATGAGATTAAGGCAAATATTGCAAATGCTGGCTATGCAGCGTATCACAAATATTTAAACACCTGCAAACCAATTTAATAAGAAGGTGCAATGAAATTATGAGAACTGATGACATCATACCTCAAGATAGCATTTGAAAAAGAGAGGGCATATTGCAGAGGTTATGGGGACAGAACACACTGGTGTAGTATTATGGAAAGGAAGACAGATTGCACAGAAACGAAATACAGCAGTTTAAGGACATAATGTAGCGTTATCTAGTCATCAAAATATTGTACTCAATTTAGTGAAGGTTTAATTATTTGTTGTGTTCCAATTATGCAAGAAACCGGTAATTTTGCTTCTGCTCAAAAATGTTTTCATTTCCTCACACACGAGCACATTTTCAAACAATGAACACCAGAGAACTGAAATAAAGCATGTCTTGTAGCAGTCAAAATGGCATTAAATTTATCAGAAGAATGCCTTAAGAAATCTTTTATTAATTATTCAGAAGATTTGATTTCCAATTTGGTTATTTCATTTTGTATTCTTTTTTTTTTTCACATGGTTTTCTGGCTTTTACCCCTCACCCAATGCTGTCTGTTACTAGAAGGGAACAATCAAGTATTTGTCAACTAACTATTATATTATTATTATTATGCTTCTAAAGAAAGTCCCACACGATAAGTACCACAGTGACAGGAATATATGAATATCAGGAATAAATTCTTTGTAACTTGTAATTTGTATTTAGTAAGCTTTTAGGTCAGAAGGATGCCCAGAACAGACACTCACTCTTTTAAGTCATAAAATCCCTAAAAAAAAATTTCTGTTGTATTCCTTTGCAAAGCCTGCCATGTGGCAGAACTAAACATCAGCCAGCACCTACGTTAGATGTTTTTCTTTTTCTCTTCAGGGATTACTAGGGGAACCCATGAGGCTCTTGAGCAATATTTTGCTATCAATAGAACCAGCACAGCCCTCCCAGTAACCCATCTTTAGCCATAACTTTAATTCAAGACATGGTGAAGAGGTCTCTCCAGATCAGCCTGACATCAAAAATACACACCCCTAACACTGCTACATAAGAATTCTCTAATTTGGGTAAGTGTTAGGCACCAATGTCCATTTTAGGCACTCACACAAAGGACAGCTTGATTTTCAGAACAGCCTTTAAAAACCCATTCCATTTATGTGAGCAGCTGTCAAATACTTTTTCAGACTGTGAATGGGAGGCTACTGCTCCAGAAAATCAGTGCTCTGCTATAAAGAAGCATCACTCATGATATAATCTCCTTTTAGGGGAAGGACAACATCTGGTCTAACAAGTCCCTCTAAAAAAGGATAAGCAATTCACAAGAAAAACTGTAGGACACTTTACTAACAGATTAGGACTTGGAGTAGCTAAATTAGTGCTGTCATCACGCAGCTTTGAGCTTTGAAAATTGGTAGTCTAACCTCTTCTATTTCTAGGTTACAGGTGTTTGTGTACAGCAGGAATTACGTGTCGTGTTTCACGCCACAGCTGCTCCCAAATGGTGACACACGCCTGAACTGCAATAGCTCCCAGCTATTTGTGTGCAGGCTCCTACAGCACATGCAAAGTTTGGACTTTCTGATTCCTCTGAAGGAGCCTACACAGGCTTGGTTTGGGAGCTGCCATGTGGCAATTGCACACCCTTCACAGGGCAATCACACAGCTGGATATCGATGCACTAGGGCACAGGATCACTGTCCATAGACCCCATATTTGAGGG
Source organism: Nicator chloris (assembly GCA_013400495.1). NCBI lineage: Eukaryota > Metazoa > Chordata > Aves > Passeriformes > Pycnonotidae > Nicator > Nicator chloris. The sequence continues at coordinate 24,654 of WAAE01034156.1, read as the reverse complement.
TAAAAACAACAGAAGCAGCTGGTTGTTTTCACGCTTTACTGTGATTAAAGCTGTCTATATTAATGTTTTCAAAAAAACTTTTAACTACTAATATCCACATTATGATCAGGTTATGTAACCAGTTTTTAGTACCTAAATCATGCATGTTTTACTATCTTTACATTTATTATAAAGAAGGATCATGCACATAAGCCTATCTTTCTGACAAAGAGCTTTTGAAAACCAGTGCTAACATTATATGGAGTATAAAGGTTTGAGAGGCCAGAAGAGTTGTCTGCTATCATTATTTGTTTATATTCATGCTGGAGGCAGCCAGCAGAAATTGTGATGCTACAGCATAAGCCAAGACAGCCCCTACCCAAAAGAGCTTCAAGTGTTAAGAGTCAAATGATTCAACTGTGGGATGAGGAAGAGTTCCTAGGTACAGTCTAGCAGCCAGCTAAACTGAGCACGCAGGTCTGCTGACCTGACAACGTCCTGCTCCGTAGCCATATGGTTCCTCTCAGTCTTTCAAGGAAAACCCCACGGCACAACCAACAAACAAACATGCACTTGCAGCTCTGGCATTCCATGCTGAGTTCCCTCCGCTATTACAGCGGCACTGTGGCCACAGATTTTCATACTATTCAAGATGAAGGTGACTTCATACAGGATTTTTTCTACTAAGGAGCTTCTGCCTGGCTAACACTCAGAAATATCAGTCCCAGTTGCTGCTAAAGCCCCCTTGAACCCTAAGCCACACACCAGGGACTGCACAAGGGCCCAAACCCAAGTCCCCAGCTCACACTGCTCCCTGTTCCTCCTAATCCCTACACATAAATTCCTTCTCAAGAATTTAACCACGAAATCACCTGTTCAGAAACTCCCATGCTTATGGGAAATAGTGATAAAATGCACCTTGTATCCACACGGCTGAAGCTAATCTCTAATTATTGTCTTCTGCCTAGGTAACATTATTTTAAATTTAATATACATAAGTAGAAATGGTTTTGCAGTATTATCAGTAACTAAGGTTCAAAATAAATTACATTCTATGTTTTACAGACACACAAAATGTTTTGAAACGTTTACTTTCTAGCTTGTTTTCCAGGAGAATATAATTTTCAAATGGAGTCAAATCTCTTCAGCTACTCTGAAGTCACCCACAAGTTAAGAAAGAGAATGACTGTTAAGAAACTTAGTAACATTCTTCTTGAAAGAAAGCTATTTTAAAAACACTTCACATAGGAAGCTGGAAGTTTGGCATGGCAAAGGTCTAGTAATCCCAGTAAATTTAACCAGTGAAATGAGTAAGGATAGCAGCACTTAGATGTATGAAAACTTGTGATCTTGGCGTTAGGGACCTGTCTCAAAGTTCATGGGAATCAGTTATTGGAATCTTTACAAAGCTTTCTCTAAGCTTCAAAGTCTTCAAAGCATTTTGGATGCAAGCCCCCAATATGAAGGTGCTTCTTAAAAAAAAAATCCATTTTCATTTTAGAACAAACATTTGGGAAGTCACTCTCCTATACACAGACTGAAGAAATTCTTTCCTCCTGGTCTTTGAAAGGAGTCTAAAGTGTCTAATTGCATCTCACACAACAAATGACCTGTCAAAGTTGTATTTTCCTGAGCGCGCCGTGTATTTGCATCTATACACTTCAATATGAAGCTCCATATGAATGTTCAAAACAGCAATGGACATACACAACTACATATTTTATAAATTATATCCCTAAGAGTCCCTGGATAAGTTAACCTAATGAGATGATAAAAATAAAGGCAAAATTTACTGGAATGGCTACTGTTCTGTAATACATTACACAGCAATTAACTCAAGCATTTGATAGAGCACCACTTACACGACGAGTACTGTAGAGCTACTCAGCTCTCGTGTGCCACTGCAGAACGAAAGCAGTAGAAACCCCTTTTGACCCCCAAATCACAGACAAAAATGAAAATGGAGTTTGAAAGAACAAAGCATGCAGGAGTAAGAATAGGATGTTCTGAGGTTTTTGGTTTTAAGCCACCAAATACCATGATATGGCATGCCTTGCTGCATTTCTGCATTCATGAAACGTGCTTTATATAGGTCAGAGTTTGGGGGCTTTTAAAGTTCTTTTGTTCCACAATTTTTACCAGTGTTATTCCATACATATTACTACATCCAGAATACATTTACAGTGGAAATTGCCACTCTCAGATATGCAAAAATAAGCAATATCTTTCAAATGGCTTTACTAACTACTTCTTTTCTTTTATAGTGTTGGAAATGCATCACTATAGTATTTAAATACTGGTTTAATTAAACAAGACAGCAGTGGTTAAGGAAGATTATTCCTCTCCTCTGCCTATCACTCTTAAAAAGCAAGGTTGCTATTTCTTCACTTGCTGCTAACCTCTGTGTGGCACTGTGCATTTCAGAAAACTTTTAATCAAATGGTTTAATTTTATGTTCTATTCTGAACGGTGTTCAGAACAGGAATCTGATTTTTCAATTATATCCTCTGCAAAGTCATGTTTTAGTAAGCAGCACAGGAGGAACATCTGAGAAGACAGTCTTGTGAATCAAGCTAAATATTACTTAATGAAGAAGTAGGATTTGTACTGAATTATGTACCAGCCCTGCATGTGAAATAAGGAGTGCTCTTCAGCCTTGAGTCTCTTGCTCAGTGCTCCAACACTCATATCAATGACAAAACACACAAATGCCTAATTCTGCTTTGAGACAAGGAGAAGAGAAACAACAAAGCCAAATTACCAAGTTGACCTAGGCTGTCTCGGCAGAAATTTAGTCAGAGGTTAGAACATTGCCAAGCACTAGAATGTTACAGGCAATATCAATTTTTCATGGAAACAGACATAGTTCAGGCAGTCTAAGCAATGTTCAACATCAGACCAAGAAATGAGGAGGCAGGAGATTTTTCAAGTTTTCCAAGAAGTCTTTACCAACACTGTTCTTATGGCCTGACTGGAATGGAAATCTGACTAAGCTACTAATGGCTCTCTCAGATGCAGAACTACTCGTGTCTACACTGGCAATTAGTGTGCCCTAGGGATTTGCCCTAGGCGTTGTCTTGGGAGTCTCTAAGTACACACGTGAGCACAGCAAAGTTGTTCATCAAATCACTGCCCTTCTGATGGAGCTAAGGATGAAGATGCTCACCACTGTGTCATCCATCATGTGTGCAGTGTTTGCCATCTAGACTGGTGCCCTCCAGCAGTTTGCACTTGGTGTATGTACTGAGCACACTCAGCGCCAGTACCTGGCATGAACTTCCCTGCTGGGCGAAGAACTGACGTCGAGGTGCTCTGGCAACCACAATGAACTGCTACAAATCAAACTCTGTTCCCTCTGTCTTTGCAAGCTTAGGTAGTCACACCCAGCAGGCCCTCCTCCCTTGGGCAGCAACTTGAACCACTTCACAGAGCAGTTCAGAGTGTTCTTTCTGGTTTTGCTAAATTTCTGAAGGATCAAGTCGTGATCTGTTCTCAGCAGAGGAATGCGGTCAGTGGTTTTACAAACACAAGGATCACGGGGCTCTTACAGAACACAGCACACTTCCATGGCACAGCTTGTGTGCCATGGACTTTAAACACATAAAGGCAAGGCTGGAAGTAGAAGGATCCTGCCTGACAGCTCCTTAAGTATGTAGCTGTGCCCTATGAGCAAGAAACATTAGTCAGTGAGAAGGCTGGTGTAGGTGTGAGGCTGTGCTGGTAAGCACAGGATTGGTTCCACTCCCAAGTTTTGAGGTCACTTATTCCGGATGACTGGGTTGGATTCTGCCTCGTTTCACAGCAGGTATGTAGAAGTAATATTAATTAAATTTTGCAATAATTAAACAAAAATAATTAATATCAGTCACAGTAAAAGAAACTTCTTTTAAAAAGTAGTTCTAATAATAGTTACTTCCTACAAAACTGCACCTGATTTCACATTTCAAAAATATAAATTTAGCTTGGAAAACAACTTGAAAGTGCTAAAATAGGAAACACCCATAAATATGGTATGTTTTCCCCGCTGAATATCTCCAAAACAGAAAAAAGCAGAATAAATTTTAAAGCAAATTATCTCAGCTTTATCTAAGAGAGGTATTTTTGAGCACTAGCAGAATGAAAAACTGACGTTAACTGCAGAAAAAGTAAAGTGTTATAGGAGACACTCATCATTATAAAACCAAGAATATGCACATATGGTTACCAAGTCAGTCATCTCTTAGCTTTCAGTGAAAAGAAAGGGAAAGGTTTTAGCTCATTTCTGAGGAGAAAAGTGAAAAGTTGAATCCCAGTGAGCCACATAATAAATAATCTAATTATAACTGAGCTAGCAAATGTTTTATTTTAAAGCCTATATCATGAGTTTCTGAGGCCCTGCTCAAGGGTTGGAGCTCCTAGTTTTATACCAATGTTATTATAGCCTATTTCACTTTGATATCTCCATATCTACGGATTTTGGGTGGCAACTAGTACAAGGAAATACATATTTCAAAGCAGCTGTTTTGTTTTAGCTCTTGGTATGTCAGGGAAACACTTTTATTAGTTTCAGCCTTCTATAAATTACTAATTAGTGGCTTTCATTCAAAATTATTGTATCCTGCTATTATGAAATAAAATATGTGCAACAATAACAGAGAATTTGAATAGCATACTTGTGGGAATTTGTTACCATAACTAAGGGGGAAAAAATATCTATCAATACTTACCAAACTACAAGGAAAAGAAGTGTGATATGCATACCACAAACAAAATGAATGTATCACAGCTACACCTCCTTATTTTCCATAACATTTAAAAGTCAGCTACTAGAAAACAGCTCTTAGCAACCATCTTTGAGACAGTGAACTCACATTAAAGAGATCAATGTAGACTAGGCACTTGATGAAAAGGTCTCTAGGAATGAGACAAATTCCACCTTCTGAAGGACTATAGGTAAAACGGGAAACATTTATGAATTTTTGTGTGGCCAAGATTTTCCTACCCTGGCTAATAAGCAAATATTTTTAAATAAGGTTCTGCTTTAATTGTAAATTACATAAATTAGGCACTGGGGTTCTAATGGCTAAAATTTACCATCTTCATACTGCTTATTTCAAATAATTTCTCCATGTACATATATGCATAATATATACATATAGAATTACAAGGAATCCCTACTGTAAAAAATTTAGAAAGCCTTTAAAAAAACCAAAGAAACAAGCTTCTTAGAGGAGGCTATAGGAATATACCTGCAGGATCCTGTTACTTCAGATGTTTTCACACTGTTCACCTCAAGGTGCACCAGCTACATTTAAGTTTTCCTCAAGGAAACAGACTTAGGATTTTATTGTGCTATATAAAAAGTGCTTCTCCAGTAATTTCTTCTCTTTGGAACTATGCACTTCATTTCTTAGGGATTAATGAAACACAGTGATGCATGACATGAATGGCTTATACAGACTGCAGGAAGAGAAGCCAATCACCTTTACCTGAAGTGGGAGACTTGCAACGCTCAAGCTCCAGGGAAACTGGACTGTCACTGAGTTCAGTCAGGCCTGAAAAAATGGAGTTAAAGAGTTAAGTTACAATCTAACAGGGCATGCTTCAACTTTCTTGGTTGATGATATTCTGCACTTTAAAGTCAATTTGGAGAAGGGAATAGTGTGAAATGAGAGGGAAATAATCTATTTCAGATAAGTGCAGTTATCAGGCTGTCACTGCAGCAATTTAGGCTTGGTTAAAAAAAAAAAAAAAAAAAAAAAATCACACCTCTTGTTAACTCAGATTTGTTTTCCGAGTGCCTCGGGATAGAAAAGAGTGACTGTACCTAACAAAAGAAAACAAGTAAGTAGAGTTTAAAATGTAAAAGTCTGTGATATGACTCAAACTCATTCATCCCTGTCAAACTGATGTGGAAACAACTCTGTGCTTTCAACTGATGCATAATGACGGGAGGAAATCTTCAAAGAGGGGAAGAAAAAAAAAAAGGAAGATTACCGCTACTGTGCAATAGTAGAACTTCCATGAATTCACACAAGATAGGTCTTTTTAAAGGACAGAGAAGCATTGATAATGCTGGCTGAGTGCAACACTGAATTTTTTGACAAATTACTTTATACGTGGTTTATAGATATTTGTCAGGAACTCCACCTACATGGAAGACAGCACCAAGGAAAGCAATCCTAGCCTATCCTGCGTAAACTCGAGCTTGTTTCTGTGAGCAAACGAAGATCCATCTTTGGCACAGGTTGAACATTCAAGTTCAAACATGCCTTTTGGCATGGACGGGGGGAAGGTCTCAGCTCACTCTACTCACCACCATGGGCTCTACCAAACTGTTGAGTGGGTGAACCGGGCATGGCCACACTTATTCAAATGCACTCATTGTATGTATCCCTGACGCCCTGTGACTCACCCTTGGAGTGAGTATGAGGAGCTCTGGCGCTCTGTGCCATTGGCAACGTGGGACTGACAGACAGCTCCCAGACATCCACGTGCCAGCTAGGTGGACCCACAGCTCTGAGGTCAGAGCCCACAGTCAGGTGTACGTTACTGGCACACTGACACTGGATTGAGACACACTCTGCTTGTGCTGCATCCTGAGAATCAAACACCCTACAAGAACCTTTCAGTATGCTTTAAACGGGCACCACAGCTCCTGTAAGATTACATCTTATAATTTTTATTGCTTCCGACCCTCAGGCCCAGAGACCCTCGCCACTAAAATTCATATACATTCTTGTTTTGGAAAATTTTGCCATTCAGTCACCGGTCCTGCTTTCTTAGTATTAAAACCGGAGGAATCTTAACATAGGTACTGACAACTTTATTACAATGTATTTTTGAACTGCTAAAAGAACTGGAGAGGATCCAGAGCCCCAGCCAGCAGAACAAAAAAAGCTCCTACCAATAATGAAGATGCAGGAGTACAAGAATAATGCTGAGAGCCCTTTGGAAAACCAGCAGTATTGATTTAGTCTGTTAAGTCAGTATTAACTGTATACTTGCTCCTGACTTAAGAAACAAGATCTGACAAACTAGACATTATTGTTGAAAACCAAAGATTTTTGTACTTTGAAAAACGTACTTGAATCTTTCTTTGATTTCACTTAGAATCTGTGAGAAAAGTTTATATTTCAATCAATTGCAAGTTCAGTCAGTTTTGATGTTATGAAAATATTCAGGAACTGTAATAATTTAGGAAGCCTCTCTTGTACAGCAGATCTTACTTCCACTTGAACCCAAAGTTTCTATATGCACCTAGAGATTTGGGACAGAATTGATTTTGCAGAACTGTCAGCAAGGTGCGGTGGCAGCAATTTTGGCACATTTGCATAGCATCAGAGGCCTTGGAGAAATAAAATTTATACTGTTTCTTTTGTAAATGCATTATTGGAGATACACAAGTTTTAACATCTCGTCTAAGATGTTCTAAACATTGTTGGATACAATATCAAATCCCAGGTCAGACTTTACTTCTAAATACTTTGGTTTGTTTGGTTTTTTTTTACTATGGCATTCATAAAAACAATATTCCATCTCAATATCGTTTATGGTGCTATGGACTTAAACAGGAAAAACACCAAACTGCACCACCCAAGAGCAACCGCAGTAAGAAGACCATGACTTCTTCATGTTTGGCACAATTTGCAACATCAAACATGAAAGATACATTTCATGTAATGGGATTTAAGAATGTTGAACAGGTAAACTTCTCGACAAACCCTGACTTGCTCTCAAGCCACTGTCACCCCTAGCAATGACCACCTACAGATGCCTTTAAAGAAGAAGTGCAACATATCCCTGTGTGAAATGGAAGTGGCACCATGTGCCCTGCACAAAAGCTTTGGCTTAATCTCACTTAGATTTGCTTAAGCACTTCCACTTGCAGATTTTCTCCTGCCATAAATCTTTCTTGCTTTGAAATACTATAATGAGTTCTGCTCATTACACACCCATTTATCCAAAGTCTCTTTTAATCTTGCTAAATTATAAATTCTGGAGATGTTGTAAGGCAATGAATTGCTCAATCATAATTCACTGGAAAGGATAAACACATATTCATCACTTTTGTGTTACCTTTGATTCCACTTAATGTTTCCCTTTGAGATAAGAAAGTGAGCTCTCAAGCTTTTCCTTGTACTACTGCTCATTTTTTACTCTCATTTCCTTTTTAAGGAAACCAAACTAAATATTTTCAATAATTTACCATGTATAAATATTTCCATGAACCTCAGCTTCCCTCAAATGTCTGAGAGACTACAACAGCTACTGAAGTTAGATTCAAAAAATATTTTCTCTTTCCATTTTGAATTCTGCAGGCAGTTTGTGCCCCAAGATATTTTAGCTATTTTTAGCCCCCTAAAGCCACCACCCCTCCAAATTTTAAGCCCACCTAAAGCAAGAGGAATATAGCAGTAAAATAAAGGCAAACATCTGAGACTGGCAATGTGAACAACCACCTGAGCGAAGATATACCGATGGATATTATAAAGAAATTGGCTCTGATTTGAGCAAATCATAAACATGTGTAAATAGTGCAAGATGTAAATATATCACATAAGGCATTAAAACACTTTACAGACATGTCCTATGGATACGTTTCTAAGTTAAGCATGATTTTCATTTCCTTTTTATTCAAGGATCAAAACCCATACTAGTATGAAGTAACAACTTTAATGAACCTGTAATTTAAAATTATGTTTGAATGATTCAGACTGATCATTTACTCTAAAGCACCCACAGCCATCACATCTTTGCTTATAAAGAAATGAATTATAAATAAATTATCATAAATATTCACAAGCCAATAAAATAAGTAAGCTCAGAGTTATCTTAATCCCTCACCTTCACACGGAATTATCATACTATGTTTTCTTTATGTTTATATACCTATATATATCTATGATGAGTTCTTTGGAAATTAGTTAGTTCAGAATATAGCTGTTGACTTAAACTCAACCTATATTATCTTCTTAGGTGTGACTTAAAGTGTCAATTACTGATATACAATGACTCATAGTACACAGTTTTCTGTGTCCTCCTGTCAGACCAAGGTTACTTCTGCTCACTCCCTCTCAAGGGACTGGCCTGAGGGAGGAACAAGAACTTCTCACTGAAAAGTCTTCATTATGAAAATTATTTTGCAATGGATCAACATCCTTTGGATCTGACAATATTTTGGATGCTTCATAAAGACTATTTTGTTCTACCAACAGATGGTATGAATTTCTAGTAGGAGATGCAAATTCCTTCTGCAGCATTTTGGTATTTTTATATTCTGCTGCAGACATCATCCCTCTAGATGCAATAAATGTGCTTGTTTTAATATTTGAATGTATGTTGCCCAAAATTGGGTAACAACATGTACAACTTGATTTCAATTGAAGAAGAAAACTAACCAACCAACAACCAACCACATAAATCTGCAGTACAGCAGAGTTTCTTTTATTTAGCTTGTCATACAATCTTGCTACAAAGGGAGGTTGCTGCAGATGTTACAGCAAATGGAACCAGCCATCACTACCTTAAAGTTATGCCCAGCTCTGCACTTATGCTCATCTTAGCTTCTTATTTTCCTCAAAGTACTTCCCTGAACAGACAATTATGTTCCAGTCTCTTCCACTGCGTATGCCTAGAACTGGTTACATTTCTTCCCTCCTTGCTTCCCTTTCCCACTTTCACCTCCCAAACCAGAGAATGGGCTGCCTTAATTCTCTAAGCCCACGCTGGGTGCATTTGAATCTACTTTACATATGTAACCATTATCAAGCTATTGATAGATTTATTGGCTAAAATTCAAAACATTTATTCCGTCACTGGGCTTTGCATATTGGATGTCCTTGACATTGTTGATTATGTCGCTCCTCTGGAAAGCCTCTATTCTCCAACTTATTTCTTCTTTCCTCTTACATGTTCCCTCTTTTTTTTTTTCCTTTCTCTGTTTAGTTGCAGGACATCCCAGACTGAAATATCAACACTTTCTTTCTCTGACCCAGTATTTGAAGAGATTCTTTTGTATAAACATGGCAATTATATATATATATATACACACACATATATATCCCTAGTGATTCACAAGTACACATCTTTAACTTGGACTTCTTCCATCCAAGTTAATGGATGCAGTAATCCTGTCTTTCTAAAATCTACTCAGAAGTGTCCAATATGAACTGAACATCGCCAAGATGAATTCTACTTTTTTTTTGTGCTCAAGTGTCCTCTTTACTACATCAACAGAGCTATCAGCATCACTGTCTTCTCTGATACTCTAATCCATAACATTGGTTACATCTTTGAATGTCACCATTTAACTCTCATAAGTAGGCTTGGCACTAAATTACATTGTCTCTTCCTGTAAATAACCTCTAAAATGACCAACAAAAATCTAAGTATTGCTCATTGGTAATCTCCTCTTTGGCTTCAATGCCTACAAGTCTTATTTTCTCATACTGATCCACATGAAATTATCTTCCTGCTTCATTACTTAATTGAATCAACTATTCCTCTATCTTCCCATTAACTTCCATTTTCATTGATATAACCCTTAAGTTCAGACCTAATGCTTCTGTTATCATGACTGCTCCTGCTTTTGTCATAGTACCATTGGCTTCAACTGCACAATTTCCAAAAATAATTTACTTTTCCCATCATCATCCCTTATGAGAGAAGATAAACTTGTAAGGAAAATCCAGAATCCTCTCTTAATACCCCTCTTAAAATTCATCTCTCAGATAAGAGATATAACAAAGCACAACTTCAGAATGACTTTGCAAGATATTTTCAGTCTGTGACAGATTCTTGTCCTGTTCTTGATCTTATTGCTTGGTGCATCTTTCAGATCATACAATATATACTCCTGTAAGAGCATCAAATGACAAAAGCAAGAACCAAACCATTCTTGAGGAAAGAAATTAAGCTGTTAATGATCTTGCCTAAAACTCAGACTAATACTTCATAGGAAGATTTTGCAGACTTTTCTGACTGTGGGGATGAAGACGGAAACAAGATAATACATTTTCAGCTATGAAAGACTCTATGGTCTATGTTTGTAATTCTGAATGATAACAGTGGTAATTCTTACCCTTAGACTTTATTAATTTTTTAGAAGGGGGGGAAAAAAACCCCCAAACATTTGACTGCTGTCTGTCACTCAGGTTCTCTGTTACAGACTTGAAATGAGCAAGATCAGACTAATAGACTTATAGATATCATACACAAAACCTTTTTAAGGACTGCTGAATTTGTAACTGAACTAGTCTTTTAACTAAAAAGACCACCTTTTATGAACTATTATGAAATAAAGCAATAGAAATCAGGCTAGAGTGATGGAATAGAATGTGTTGTGGAAGTGTACACATGTATTCCAACAGCTATATAACTGTATATTTATGAGAGACCATAAAACAACTGCCACTCCTTTATCCTGCCTATACTGAACATTTAACATAAAATTGCCTATCCTGTTGTTCTGTGAAAAGTACTTTTAAAAGAGGCATCCTAGAGACCTAATTACATAGAAGTACTGCAGTTAATTAAGATATATATGGCTCATCTGTTGAACAGTCATTTCTGCAAAATTAATTATAGCTTTGTTCACTGCATTTTGCAGTGATGAATACTAATATTTAAATTTCATATCAGTATAACTCAAAATTTATAGATATTAAAAACGTGGATTTTCATAGCCCTCTTTGATGTATGTATTTCAATGCTCACTTTACATTCCTCATCAAAGATCAGAGGCACGGGATGGTTCCCCAAAGCCAAATATTGAATACCAAACCAAGATATTTAAAATTTTAAATTTCACAGCATCCAATCCAATGAGTACTCTTTTAAGCCACATTGTTCTTCTGAAAAAGGGGAAGAATTAATTGTAACTACAGATAGCGCCATTGCAAAACAAGAAATGCTTCATATCAGTAAATGTACATGGAAACGAATATAAAACCAAAGCAAGATACTGTCCCCAAGAACATAACATTGCTATATTGAAAAATAATTGCTAAGGCCCAATCTGTCCCATATAACACTGAGATTTTCTCTTTGACTTTCTTTTAAAGAAAATAATTTCTGTATAATAAAGGTAATTGTCAGAAATAAGCATGGTTGACATCACAAAATGTAATAAGTTTGCATGCATGCTGAATGTGTTTAAAAAAACACATTACAAAGCACAAACACATGGGTTGAAGTCAGGCGTAGTCCAATCATGATAAAGCTTTTTGCCTAACCTTTATAGAACTTACTCTGATAGGAAGTACGGATCCGTTTCGTTAAATCTGGATAAAAGTTAGACAGGCCACGCATGCAAAAGTTGTCTTTGGAACATGCCAGTACACCAGCATCAGCAGCAGGCAGAGGAAAGAGAGAAAAAACAGTCTAAAGTGAAAGGAAGTGATATCATAACCAGCATCTAGAACAGCCAAGGTGAAGAAATTTCAGCAGATGCTTACCTTCCAATTGGGAGATATAACAAGAAAAATAATCAAAAAAGTAAAGGATGTGGGATGGATGGTGAGAAAGCAGCTGAGGCTTTTTTTAGATGCATAGTTTCTATGAGCAATCTACATGTTGCAATCCTCCTTAATGGTCATTTATCCCCAGTGGGCTCCATTCTGGCAGCACTGGATAGCTGATTGGCCCAGACTGCCACTGACAGAGGAAAATCCTCTGTGGTACAGTGCTGATACCAGGTTTTTCTACATGAGCAATCCTCCACCTCTTGTACAGAGTTCTGCAGCATGTTGTTTGTGGCTAGCTGCTCACATTTCTTAGGGAGCTGCTGTGAGGCTGGCTGAAACCAGACAGAGAAGCTGAAGGTAACTTGAAGCTGATCGTCTCTTCTCTCCTCAGCTGTGCCAAATTTACATATTTAACACTTGGCACAGATGGGAACTAAGCTCGCCATGATTAAATGCATAGAAAGTGAGATAAATGGTCTTTCAGGAGCAGAAGTAGGCCTGAAGACTTGTATTTTATTCTATAAATTTTCCTCTAGATTTTACTTTCTGTTTGGAGTGTAAACACATTCCCAATTAAAAAGAAATATTTCCCTTAACTCTATGGAGAAGTTGGATTTGATGATTCAGTGTAGGGTCTGCTGATGAAAATGCTGATGGCATAAACCCACTATAATCTGTTGCTTTTACAGTTTTAGGGTTGGATTTAAAACTCCACATTTTCACAGATATTTTAAAATCTAATTCTAAAACTTCACAGCTATGCAAAACACATTTCATAATTGTGTCTGACTTTTGCACGTTATTATGGAATATGTCAAGTGGAAAGACTTGAAACAGATGATCTGATTGTTTCTCATACAAGTAAATGTTTAGATAACCAACAAAGTATGGTAAAATTTAGCTCTGTTGAAGTATTAATATTTCTAATACACAATGCATAGTAACAGTTATGACTTACTGGGATCTTCCTAGCATCAAATTTTAAAAGGGATGTTGTAGGTTTCTATTAAGAACTTCAGTTCACTAATGAAGTGCTTAATTTGAGCTCCTTGTGTTACTTACAAAAAAGCCTCCCAGGTGTTACACATCTGTAAACAAACCTGACTATACAAATCACTAGCACCTGGCAGAAGGTACATTTAAGCTTAAATTGAAGTCTTACTTATTAGTATGAACTTATGGAAACCAGAAAGAAAATATCATACAAACTACACTTCAAGGGACTGCCAGATAAACAATTTATTGCTCTGCTCGTTATGATTTTTTACAGACTCAGCTAAGGGAATTACTTGCTGACCTCCATCCCAAAAGGAAAAAAAACCTCATAAAACATTTTATGTCTGAGAAAATGCCCGCATCTAGAGCATGTCAAGTTTCTTTTGCCAAGTTATAGAAACTCCATTGGCTGGCAAATAGTCATGCATTCCAAAAGCACTAGAAAAAGCCACAGGCAAAAAAAAGAAACATCTCAGGCTGATAACCACAATGATTTCTTGCCTACCTGCAGCAAACTGCCTGCTCTTGCGAGGTGAGCGGGGCTGGCGCTGGTATGGATCGCTGGATCCATAGAGGTCGAGGGTGCCCATGCTCAGCAGGACTGTCTTCTGCATGAAATCCACAACTGCCAAACCATTGCAGTTCCCAAAAGCCACTCTGCAAAGAGAAACATCCCTCAAAAGTGTTAGTAATAGCTAATTAAATTCTGAAAACAATAATAATTGTTATTATGAACGGTGCAAAACTTTTTCTTCAGGAACTGCTCAAGCTCACATTTTTTTATTTCTTACAGATTTGTAATCCTGAATTTTAAAAACTTTTTTTCTGAATTAACTTTCCAGAAAGCAGACTTACAACTTGTACCAACTTTCTGTATCACACACATTGCAGTAATGTCTAAACGTTGCTTCACTGAACAACATAATTCTAATAATAATGATATCAATTCAGCCTAAAAAACAGGATGTAGATCTTAAAAAGTGGCCATGCATTTATATTGAATACAAATTAAAATATAAATACAAATTACATGTAAAAAAATCTTTTAAAGCTAAATGCAAATGACACAAGAAATATGTTAGGCTGTATTGTGGTGGTCCCCAAATCTGAAATGCATTTATAAAATTTCCTTCCAACTCTTACCTACAGCAGAGATTCCTGTAAAAACAGTCTCTACCCTCTAAAATGCTTCTGCAAGTGCATGTTTGATGGTGGTTTGATTTATAGGCAAGATTTCTCTCCTTCTGTATCAGACTGCAATTTTAAATTCCAGACAGAAAGGATTGCAGGTACAGCCACAAAGAAACTCAAAACCCCAATGCACGTTCAATCATATTCAGAATCACTTGCTATCAGGTTCTGTCATTTTATGTAAAAAGTGATTAAGATGGTTAGTTCAAATCACTACAAAATATTTAAGCACTTAATTCACACTAAAGTCAGCTGTGCACTCACCTCCACCTGACTCTTCTCAATGTATCTCCAAAAGATTTGAAAGGAATTTGTGTGTGGAAAAACAACAATGCAAAAGAAAAGTAATGAGGGGGAGGGGAAGCAGGGTAGCTGGAAAATTTTCTTCTGTCCTACCTTTTCTTACACTGCTTCTACTATAAAAAAGAAGGTTCCATATAGCACATAAAAAAGTTATATGTAAAGAAAATGAAATTATTTTCCCTTAACTGTCAAACTAGCAAATTAAGGCACCATCTGCAACAGTGGCTTGAATTCTACTGGTTCTGACTACACTGTGTTTACCACCCTTGTCTCAACACTGACTGCAGTACAGTATCTGTGGAAATCCTATGGATGGCACTCTGATTTTTCCCCATTGGTGTCCCTCAGGGGCCCATACTGGGACCAGTACAGCTTAATGTCTTTACCAGTGACAGAGACAATGGAATCGAGGGCACCCTCAGTAAATCTGCAGACACCAAGCTGAGATGTACCTGAGGGACAAGTGCCATCCAGAAGGACCTGGACAAGCTTGAGAAAAGGTCTCATGTGAATGGGGGTAATAGTTTTAGACTAAAAGAGGGTTGATTGTATGTGTTCATAAGTCCCTGTATTCTGGGAGGAGAAAAAAAAAAGGAATAAAAATGACAAGTGTCAATCTCATCTATTAATACTTTAGGGAAAAAAAATAGCCATTTACACTTTGAAAATTATTAACCTGAGGTTTATTAATTTTGGAAAACACTAGTCACAGGAAGAGCTAGTGATCATTCACAGCCCTGGTCAGCAATTCAACAAAATGTATCATTTCCTGGTCTGTATTTTTCTAAACTCCTTTGATTTCACACACAAGCATGGATCTAATATTTCTTATAGCTGAACAAATTAGTTTAAAAAAGAATCCAAAATTGCTCATTAATAACACTGCTGAGGATGGGTAAAAAAATCTAGACAGCCATTACTATTAACAAGGCTTAAGATAAATTGCTAACAGCCAAGTCCTTATGAAATCAAATGCAAAATAAATTTCTCAGTTCTGAGCAATGAACAGAATTAGTTGATAGGGAATGTCCTGTTCTGTTGAAATCTTTCACAGAAATGTCATAAAACCCTCATCAGACATTTCTTGCCAATTAATACGCAGATTAGCTGAAAACTCTTATCCCATGAGCCAGTAATAAATTTTCAGTGACTGCTTTCAGTACAACAGCACCTACTTCAAAACAAATTTATTATTTGTATTTCACCTTGTTCTGCAAGGTTAACCTAGTTCTTCAGTTGTAATTGAAACAATTTGTAAAATTTTCTTTCCTGCTTTCATAATAGGAAGAAGTTTTGATGTCATGTGAATGGGGAAATAGAACGTTAGTTCTATTAATAGGCGTTAATACTTTCAATTTGTAGCCTTGGTACTGTTAAAAGTAAACCAAATACATTAAATAAAATTTTGCAGTGTCTTAAGTCTTTCATCCTTGCTGGAAATAAAGGTTTTTTTGCACCTCACTTTATTCCTGTTTCATGGCTGCAGTACAACAGGTCCAGATATCACAGTAATTAAAAGAATACTGGAAACAGACTCTCCAGAACACACACCATTTTATGTCTTCGACCTAGTTAAACTGATTAGTATAGGAAGAAAAATTAGGCAAAAGATGACCCAAATAACTCTACAATTAGCATGGCAAAAATTATGTGTTCTCAGGCTTCATGCTGCAGTGGAATAGGTTTTTCCACATCGTCAAGATAGGTAACAGGTGATAATTTAAGTAGTAAACAAAAATTCTGATGAAAGAAAGGACTGTGTCTTGTCATCGGCCTGAGGAAAAAGTTAAGAGGGACAAGAGACAGGAAGAGAGAAGAGAGTCTACAGAAAAAATGTAAGGAAAAAGACTTTCCTTGGGTAGATTTTGTCAGAAAGTTAAATTTAGGTTATTGGCCTACTTTATTCATACATGCATTTATTTCTGAAACGCTCTTGTACTTAGCTTATGGTGTTTTAAAGGAGGCTGTCCTGTAAACTATTATTGCTCCTAGCAAATGAAACAATTTAAAGCACTTGATTGAATCAAATCAGTGGTTTAGGAAGCCACTGTGAACATTAGGAGAACCACATCGTATCAGAATAGTTTACAAGTGAGAGAATGGTGTGATTATTCAGATGCTGCCTTGAGGTCTGAGACCTGCAAGGGAGCAAATCGGGCAAAACCTAACAATTTGCACAAGTGACAAATGCATCAAGGTATGGTAAAGAAAAGAAACTCCTAGAATTCATTAATAGGAAACTATTTAGGAATTCAGGCTGAAAACTTGAAAAAACAGCCCCCAGAAGACAACATTTTTGCAGAAATGTAAAAACTGCATTAAACTGCCAGTTTCTGAAAAGAGTCCAATGAATTACCCAAAATAAGCAGGAGTCAGCACCTAACACCCATTACAGCCAATAGCTTTATTGGAGTAACACCTACAGGAAAACTCATTTTAATGTATCAAGGTGACTCTCGGTAAGAGAAAACATAAAAAATTTGCAGATAAACTGAACCTGAGGAAACAATTACACACACTCATTTGCATTGCCATCCAGAATACAGCATCTAAATGTTCCTTATTCAATTCTCAATTTCAGGTCACCGATTCTTGTGCAAACAGACATTCGCACAGACATAAAAATGCTGCTCTCAGAAGACAATTTCCAACCAAGATATGATGTCATGATAAATGGCATTTAACAGTTAATCACTTCACCATTTTCCATTAAATGTATTTCACCTTGGTGAACCTTTCAAAATAACTTTGAAAATTACAGATTTGAGATGCAATTAGATCTTATTTGAAAGGATGGGAAGAATTATGTGAAAAGATTCAGTCTTTTAAATAGGATTAGTAAAAATATTGGCAAGAATGGCAGTTTAACATCCCCATTACAATCTCTATGTCAGTTCAAATAATTTTTCCCCTAGAATCTGATTTACAGCATCTTTTGAATACTTTGCTTTGACCTTAACCGTCTGTGGGAAATTCCAAAGTATAGTTGGAACACAGGTGATTTAGTGCAATAAACAATAAATCAATTGAACCTTAATTCTGAGTGACTTACAGTCCATAAGCAGAGTTTACAGCAAGACTGGTAATCTGTTGTGGAGGCTCACCATCCACCCACACCAACTGGATAACGAGATCTGCCTGGTAGCCAGGAGGCATCCGCACAGGTCGAGCCTTAACGCTAAGAAGAAGAAGAAGAAGAGGTACAAAATAAGAGCAAGCAAACAAACATTGGGCCATGAAAAACAACTGCTTTGCATCATTAGGAATTGTCAACTTGAACGGAAAACCTAAAATATTTCCTTTTGAGACTTTGAAAAAGGACATTTCTGTGTATTTGGAACTTCTTTCCTTCTGAAGTAAGGCATGACAGAAAAATGCAAAGAGGCAAGAGAAGATGAGAAGATACACCTTTCTGTAGTGGTCCTCACCCAAGCATATTAAAAACTTAAGGACTTGACAAATCTATTTGTCTGTGCAGTGTAAACAAGTCCTGTTTTATTTCTAGGAGTATAATCACCTGAAATGTGAATGAATGGTTCCTACACTAAATCTGATACAACTATTAACACCTGTTCCTACTGTGTTATGGCAAGTTCAGTGACTTGCAAAGCAGATAGTGAAGGTGTACATCTTAAGGGGAAGTGTAAGAGCTGAACAGCTCTGCATGACTGCTTTATGTGCTTTTTTGAGTGGTACAACAATGTGGGATATGCTGAAAGAAAACATAATGCAGTAATAGCAATACATTGAGGTATTCATGTTAGTCATTAGTACATTCACACTGCAGTAGTAATTTACAGGTAAAACCCACTAGTCAGTGCATTTTCACTGTACCTGTTACTGGTGAGAGTGCTTGTATTGCACCCCTTTGCACACAGGCATAAAATAGGGCAGTCTACTTTATGAGAAAGTCATTCCTCATCTATCCTCTAAATGCATTTCCTCAACAGTGGCTTGGCACACTCACTGTTCTATTTCTTTTCCCTGTAGTAGTCTTCAGACCTTACATGTGTATTTGTCTGGAGCAGTAACCAGGCACCTGGCTTGGATATTGTCAGAGAGACGTGACAGTTCAGTTCAGTTCAGCAAGTGCTCAACCCACTACAGTTGGCAATAGCTTTGTACTGTTGTTTTCTATCAACAGCAAACTTCTGCTCAGAGTTTTGCAATTTCTGACCTGTTCTGCGGGCACTAAAGCTTTGCCCTCTTCTTTGTTCATATAATACATATCCACAAGCATTTCTGAAGTGATGCTATTCATAACCTTAATGAAGTGAGCCCTGGATTACCCAGGAGTATTCGTGCTGAGAACACAAGGTGTGAACATCTGCGAACTCAAGCTGCTAAGGGAGAGGGGTCCTTTGAGACCAGGACAAACTGAAACTACAGACAGGAGTTGTATACATGAAAGATGTATTATTTTCAAAGAAACTTCACAGCAAGAAGAAGCTGAATATTTTACAAACAGTCCTTCAGAGTATCTTTGTGATGGAGCCCTTCAACTTCTAATGTCTGTGGATAAGCCTTTAAGAGGCATAATAGTGGTGGTCTTTCCATCTTGCATCCCACTTTCAGCTTTCAGCTCCTGCCCTCAAAAGTGTTAGAAAAATATAGAACAGGTAAATGAAATCCAAGAACCAGGACTTAGTCTAATGCCCTTTCAGTTGAGCTTTCCATCCCTATTTTCCAATGGATAACTGATGGTATGGGAGAACACAAGAGGCAAGCACGCTGCTCCAACGAGTATCTGTCAAAGCAATGCATTTATACTTTCCTTCTTCTAAACAAGCTACATGAGGCTGACAGTGGCTGCAGAATTAATTCTGATCTTCTAAACCATGTTTTTTAATGTGGTATTACTTTTCCAATGTGTTTTTAACAGCATGCTGAAAAAATTAGAGAACTTGAAGTACCTTCTAAGTTTTCTTTTGGATTGCCCTCACCTGAGGGGGGAAAAAAGCAAATACCTGTCCCGCTAAATATTTTTCACTGCAAATTTGAAGATCTGCTTTGATAAAAATGTATATTATTTCATAGGGATTTTCTCTAAGCATAGAATAAACTGCAGGTGGTGAAAGACAAGAATGGAGTAAAACAACTTCAGATTTGATGATTAAGGTTGTCATTCCCGTGTTTCTTGATATCTTCCTGCTTAAGAATCTTTGAGCTATTTCTCTAGTTTCCCTAACCATCCTGCTTGAACAGTAATGCAGATATTCAGTTCTGCACCTTGTTTTGGATGGCTTTTTATTTGAAGTGTTTATAATAAAAGCCTAAGCAGACTGCAGGAGTATGAGCAGAAGGAATGTAGACATTTCAGTGATTTCCTTGACACGTTCTTGATAGGCTACAGTGAATTTCACTGTTGCAAAGTTTTGGTTTTTAGTTTTTTTCACAAGATATTCACAGTTCCTTATCACTTTGGAGCTACTTGAAGCTAGTGTCAAAACCCTTGACTGACCTAATTTTGGGATGATACTGGAAGTCTGGGAACAAAGACTGACATTCTGGGTACAGCTTTATGATAACAGCATTTACATCAAAAGTATTTATCTGCATAATCACAAATCTATTGGTTTCTTAGGGTATTACAGCTGCCTATTTCACTGCAAAATCTTCTGAAAGAGGCAAGAACAGTATTTATTCCATACTGCTGCCTGCCTCTCTCGGTAACAGTTACTTTTGATTTCAGAAAAGTGCCAAGCTTTCATTACTTCAGTCCCTCCAATTACTTTCTTCCTAGTAACTATTCACAAACACAAACACATTCAGTCATTCTGACTTCTGGCTAGAAAAAATTATGTAGTGTGGAGTGCCATTCATTTGCTGTATCAATGTTGAGGAGCAGATATGAAAATAAACATAATGGAGCCAGTTATGTATGTGTGTAAAATTTTATGTGCATTATCAATATAGCTCAAGCTGTGTGCTCACCCTCCATGTGCAGGTGGCTGCAGCTTTATGTTAATATTGCTCTATTTTAGATTCTGTCCTGCTGCCCAGCTGAATGACTTGCATAGAAAGTCAACAGCATCACCCTGGTTTTTATTGTGTTTTTCTTTCTCTGTTTTCATCATTACTTTCAATTTACCACCATAATTCTGCTTAGATCAGAAGTTCTTAGACAGACAAGGCCTGTGGACCCAGCTGAGGTTTGAGGGGAAAGTGTGGATATTTGTATGTCTTTCCTGAAAAGGATAATAGCATACATAAGTATACTTTTATCTAAATGTAGGAGTGTGCCAGCAGTTCTAGTGGTATAATTACTCTGACTTGGAAAAATCACTTCCCAGTCAAAACAAGATTGCAGTTACCTTGTGTAAAATTTGACAAAAGTCTATTGGCCAGCTAATGTGAGATTATTTGAGTTAAGAAAACTTCTAAAAACGAACAAGCTGAACCTCTGCGGGTTCATTACAACTTTTCTGCCTCCAACATCAACAATTGCTCTCTTCCCCAGACAAAATCAAGTAAGAATCTCTTAAACAAAAGTCTTAGGCAGTGAAACGATTAAATGATTTCATTCTTCCTGGTATCAATGTCATAAATAGACTTCACATTTGGATTTTTTTTTTAATAACTGATCTCTGCCTCATCTGTTGATTTTCATAGTTCAAATTAATGATTAAACTGAGGTCTGAAGTTCAACTGCCTGAGTGAATGAGGTGCCCAAATGAACAGAATGCCATAAAATACTGTTAATTTTACAAGGACAATATCACAATATTGCTTTTAATTGCTAATGCCATGTTCAAGACCCAAGCAGCCCAAAGTATCTGCAAAACCAGGAAATTTTCATTTTAACTGCTTTTAAAATAATTGAGGCATTTAAAAGATCTGATAATAATTAGACCAAAATAATAATGAATTCACCAACATGAGAGCAACTGTTGTCAGCAATGCACTCTAATTGCTGGAAAATTACAGTTTATAGAGTTTTGTACAGAATCCTTGTTTTAAACTATTCAAATCCATAATTATCTGCCTTATTAATAAGAACATATTAATCTACTCCAAAACACTGACAATGTATTCTAGCAGAAAACAATTTTCTTCTTTCTAAAGATTAAACAAATATCCACTTCCACACAGTGGAACTATTTCGTGATTGTATATTTTAAAGATGGTTCCAAAAGTATAAACACAGTTCCCAGCCCTAACACCCCCTAAAGGGCATACGGTTCCTTCATTAAAAAAAAACCAACAGTGTTATATTAATTAATCAAGGAGAGAAAGCTTTGCACACGTTGGCTTTTATGGAAGTTTCTTCATGAACCATCCTCAGAAATTCCTTGAAGATTGACTCCTAAATCACACTGGGAAATGACAGTCAAACCTTTACTGTAACAGTTTATTTTTTTTGCCATTACATCTATCCTTTAAAAATCCCTTGTTGATTATTTTGCCTTAATTATTTTGTTTGTTCCATATTCTGATTTCTTCTCATTTTGTGTCACACACACAAAATTAATCTCTTTTTCTTGGGAGCTGATGGATTGACTAACAGATAAGAATGCTTTTTAGAAAAATCAATACTTAAACAATGGCAGAGACTTACCTAAGACATGGGATACTGTCCTTCATCGTTCCTTCACCTGCCACAGTGTTGGTACTGCCTGAAAGGCTCTTTAAAGAAGGAAGCTGGGAGGAGGCATCTGGAAATGGAGGATTTGTTTCTGGTTCAGGAGTAATGATGTCTTCTACTTCACACTGAAGTCGTACCTCCAATGACTTAAATAAATAAAAAGCGAAGTTATCGTTTCATAAGGAAAGCTGCTGAAAGTTCTGTTAGTTTCAAATAAATATCAGTATGCCTTTTTTTTTTAATAACCCCCTTTACCATTATAATTTGCAGGCAAAGAATACTGTAATTTGTTATTTATACAGAGTAACAGCAACGTCAGATAGGAAGGAGAAGGATCACCAGCTCTGCCTCCTGATTACTCGTACAACAGAGTCTCTACCCGACAAGTTTTAGCCAGGATGGATAAGCCTGACAGGGTGAATAGTACTGATACATGAGCTTCATGTGTCCACAGGTGGGGGCCAGGAAATCAGAGATTCCAGCACAGACAGCTCTGTGTTCCTTAGAATGAACATGAGTTTGGTGGATTCTAGAAAGCAAAATTCAAACCAGTTACCTTTTGCTTTCCTTCTGGCCTCTCTAGAAAGGGAAAAAGAGGCCAAACCACCCAACAATTCTCTCCACTAATTCAGGAAGAATTAACTGAAGGACTCCAGGGAGGAATTGAACAGGAAGTTCAAATCTAGGTAAGTAAATACTGAGCAATTCTT
The DNA here is from genome assembly GCA_013400495.1 of Nicator chloris. NCBI lineage: Eukaryota > Metazoa > Chordata > Aves > Passeriformes > Pycnonotidae > Nicator > Nicator chloris. The sequence continues at coordinate 1,444 of WAAE01034156.1, read as the reverse complement.
TCTACCTCATGAGTTGTCCAAGGAAATCCTCATGTTGAAAAGAATAAAAACCAAGGCACAGCTCTCAAAGAGACAAAGTCAGGGGATTACTAGCTGAGCAGTAATTTCAGTGCTGCTACCTTGAAAGGAATAGAAGCAATTGCAGAGGCAGACACTGTAAGCTCAATCTTAGTGATCTTTCACTGAGACATTATCTGTACCAGAAGGAAGATTAACACAATAGCTAAATTTCATGAGAATCAGGAGATAAAGGTTAGTAGTACTGAAGGGTCACCCATTTCTCAACCATTGTGCTAAAACACACAAGATTTCAGAAAGAAGTGATTCTGTTCAACAAGGAGACAGAGTCCTTTCTCAAAATTTCACTTTTGTTTCCTTCTTTCAAAATCCATGGATATTTTGTTCCTGAATCAGTTAAAGAAACCTACAGACAACATTTCCCTTCAAAGACTAATGAGTGAAATATTGAGTTCAGGAAAATCTAATCTGGAAGTAATTGCAGCTGACTGAAGCAATTTATAATGCTGTTTAATCTTTATGCAGGACTGGAGTAACTGTTGAAGAGCATGTTCCTCTGCTTAGCATGTTAGAAGTGCATCACTCTTCTTTGAATGTTTTTCTGTGTGTATTCCTTTTCCTACTAAAATTAATTTTGTTAAGTTCTGGCTGTTGTGCATTTGAAGAGAAGGAAAAATTCAGGCTAAAAACATGATTGTGAATTTTTCTTATGTTTTGTCCCTGCTTTGACAGGACTTTAGGAGGGTTATAGAAATGTTGAACCAATTTATTTTGACTCAGAGTAAAGATATTTTTGGGGGATCTTATCACTAGGCTTATTGATTCCCCATTCCACATTCAAATGAGTGTAAACTTTTTTCCTATGTTTCTTCTCAAGAGCTTTGAAGAGCACCTTCACTGAGAAAGACTGCTCACTGAGAAAGTGATCATGTTTAATTAATAGATCCTTTTGAGATAGGATGGAGTGGATTCAGATAAGAAAACAAAAACAACAGCAGCAAATGCTTTTTATATAACTGCATGGCAATGAATCCAAGGTTGGATATGAAGCAGAATTTGTCTCATGGATACTCCTTGCCTCCAGAATCTGATATGAAATGATGCAAATAATATTTCTGTTGAGGAAATTCCAGGCACAGCCTATGCCCCTAAGGCATATTCAGCTGCAGACTTGCCTGCTACACGGAGCAACCTTTGGGTAGCCCCCATACATCCCATTTATCACAGCAAAAACATTACAACACTGACATCAGGGCAGTCAAAGCAATGTGGGGGCCTTAAAATGCTGGGATTTGTAGATTGACTCAAGGTAAATTCAGTCTGGCTGATAAGGAAGGGAGGACACAAAGTGCTTTGTACCTCAGGCAGCAAAGAAATCCTGAGACTGGCCAGCTCAATCTCAATATAGACAAAAACACACAGCCTA